>WUAM01000176.1:0-23828 GCA_024336885.1 Actenoides hombroni | reverse complement strand
AAGCCCAGGCTGGATGGGGCTCTGAGCAACCTGCTCTAGTGGGAGGTGTCCCTGCCCATGGCAGGGAGGTTGGAACTAGATGATCTTTAAGATCCCTTCCAACCCTGACAATTCTATGATTACATCCTGCTGCAGGACCTAGTGGACATCACCACAGGTTTAAACTGTCTGCAGTTCATAGAATCAGTCACCCTATTACTCCTGCTTTAATTTTCATCTACTGTCCTTGAATTGCTGCAGTTTGGGTGCCCTCAAGCCCTCCTCAATCCACTCTGTGGCTTAGCTGCTTCAACTGTGTCCTAGTTTGAGTGAGAACAGAACAAATTCAGTTCACTGGTTTTACTTTTCAGCTCAGTTCTTCTAACTAACTGCACTGTCTGGAATTAGCAGCATGTTTTCACAGTGTCTGCTTCTAGCAGTGATAACACCAGATGTTCAGAGTTGCTACCAAGGATTGGTGTGTGCAGACCAAGGCCACAGCTCAAGTGTTTTGAAAGAGGGCAGTGACTGCTGGAATCATCAACCCAAAAGCAATAGATCATTACAGGTAAACAAGATGGTGATAAGAGCAAGATCAGGACAAAAGGCTTACAGAGGAAGGGCAAGTAAAAGACAAAAAGGAGCACATGCAATTAATTGAAAGATCATGCCATGAAGAGTTGCACTTCAGTATCCAACTCCAATTATGAGCACAGTAGCAAAAGAAGTATAAGAAAAAAAGCCCTTACCAGTATCTCTCTACCTTTTGAAAAACCCAGCACAGTCCCTGACAGAGACTGGATCTGCAAGAGAAAGGTGGCTAGGAAATGACTCCAGAAGGCTCATGTTTATGTTCATTTAGACAAAGTTTGAAGCAGCTAATCGCTTCGATGAAAGAAGGAAGAGCTACCTTCAAGTGTAGGAAATAAAGAAAGTGAGAAACCCACTGGTTCTCCATGAGATGGACAGGAAGACAGAAAAGGACCAAGAGCAAAAGGAGTATCGAAGTTGGAGAGCAAAAAAACGGACAGATGGCCTCTGACAGGGTCTCAGTTCAGAAGACCCTCTCTATACATTTCCATACAGGAGACAGAATTTCTTCACTTGCTTGTGTAGCCACCATAGTATTTTGCTAAACTCAGGAGTGGAACACTTTGCTTTTTTCCAGAAGGCTGTTCACTTGTCGTACCTTCACCTTTCCACAATCTCTAGCAAGCATTTGACTCTTGATATGAAACGTTTTCAGTGAAGGTCTTCTGGATTAGCAACATATCTGTGCTGTCCCTAGGCAGGCCACTATGGAGATACAACTTGACTGTCAGACATCTGAACACACTGGGAGAAGAGTCCTTTACCATGTGAAATGAAGCGGTCTGTTAATGGAGGCAGCAGACATGTCCACATTTGCTCTTCCTTCCTGCAATTCTAATGTCCCACTGAAGGCAACCATGGAATAACACTGCTGTAGTGATTGAGTTAACATTCTAAAGATGTGATTACAGTTCCTTTCAGAGGTTTCTGACGACACACGTTACTGCAGTACTACAATTGTACCACAGTATCTGAACGAATCACACTCTCACCAAGGCTGATTCCCAGGGCCACTGGGCAAGCTGATGAAAGTTCTCTTTTTCACCTCCCAGAGTGAGATTTCTCCATCCCTATATCACACTGAAAGTTCAGACTACATACAAAATTCAGGTGATGGAGTGGCTATTAAAAACCAAGGCTGGTGTATGCAGGCAGGGTTATCTACAGTGACTGAAGAGAATGGTCAGGAAGGCTTGCAAGAGATTTGATACAAGACATGAAATCCTAAAACACTTCCACAAGGTGGCATCCCATACCAAACAGAACTAATAATTTAAGTGGGTTTTTTCTCCTCTCCAGTGCTCTTCAATTTTTGTGCTTTCTTCTCTGCTTTTCTATCTGCGATTCTACTAAGTGGTAATACTGTTGATGCTAAAATGTATGCTTTAAACATACAATTCTTTTGTCACTCAAAAATTCTTTTTTCACTCAAAAATTCTTTTTTCACTCGTCTTCTTAAAATAATCCCAAATAAATCCACTGACGTGGGACTTAATTGCATACAACCATACCAATGAAAGCTAGATAAAATTCTAGCAATAGAATAGCTTTCCCTGATACTTTATTCTCCACCAATCTCATGTTTTATACAAGGTAAACACTGCAAAAATGCTCTCACAGTTATTTATTCTTAAAGAATCCACCTCTTTCTTTTTGGCACAACTGAATCCTGGAGGGTGGAAGCAGAAAAATTGTATCAAGTTATCTTACTAATTCCTTTTTCACCATATAATTACATAATATATGCTGCTTGGTATTTAATTGAGAGTGATTGCACTGACATTCCTTCACCAAGGAAATGGCTTAACACCATAATAAATTTCACTGGAGTTTTCTTCTCAAAAAATGTTGGCTCATCTTCCTGTCATGAGTAGAAACTCTCACCCTCCAGGCAACCGTCAAACCTCTCCTTCCCCTGGTGTTTATGTCATGAAGTCAACTGCAGAACACTACCATAAAGTCAGTCACTTACAGGGATACACACACAGATATATATCAGGTAATTCAGCTAAGCTACAGCACAGACATATTAAACTTGAAAGCAAACCAAAGAAACCAACTTTCCTCACAGTTTTTCTCTCTCACTTTCCTGTTTCACTATAAAAGCCTGAATTTTCAGTACCTCAACATCTGTCATCATCACTGTGCCCAGAAAACATACAGCATTCTAGGAAACATTAAAAAGAATATTAAATGCTTCAAGATAAATTAGAACTCCAGATAAACCCAGAGAGGGAGAAACCCAAAAGCCAGTCTTTCCCTGACAAGGGCTATCACCAGAGTGTGAAATGGGCTCTTTTATTCTGGAGTTTTAAGCATTGTGTGAACTAATACAATACAAACTTTGACAATAGAGCATCATATCCAGGTTTAGTTGCCTTAACTTAAATTATAGTAAGAGTTTACAAGACCTAGGGAAGAAAGACACAGATGGCCAGAGACCAAGACTGGCATATTTTACAGAAGGAGATTGTGCACAGGATTATCTAGCCTGGAAGGAATTATTAGACAAGATGAGAATGAAATACAACCATAGAGGTCAGTATGAAAACCACGCAGCTTGTCTCTCTAATCTTTTCCAATAATAGGAACAATGGGAATATTGGCAAGCATTATGTAGTATATTTTCTTCACATAACTGAGAAGCAAATTGATAAATTATGCCATGGGTGATTACAAGAATCAAGTATTGTGACCACAATTGTCAGTAAAGCCTAGATAATTGGTAACACCATTTGTAGTTTGTTAGCATATACATGAATAGTGACATTTCATGCTTCTCAGAGTAAGATGTCATATTTCTCCGAGTAAGATAATGCATACGTAATACAGTACAATTGGAGCAGCAAACAAATCGGGGTAGAGAAGGGGTGGGATATGCCATTTTGGTAAGATTTATTAATAATTAGAATAATATTCATAGACTTACCCTTGAAGTAAGTCATTGAACAGCATAAGGAAAAAGGAATCTGAGAAAGATAACACTACCCAGAGGAAAACGGATGAGTCAACTCTGTTGACTTTTGCCATGATTCCATCCCATGCACAGTGTGTGATAGGAAAGCTGCGCAACTAGATGCGTGAAAGAGTGAAGGGAAGAATGGTTCTTGACGTGAGAATTTCTACTGCTGGTTAAACACCAGTGGAGCTCTTTACAGACTTGGAATAGAACAGAGACATATAGAAACCAAATACTGAGAGACAACCAGTAATGAAAAAAAAGAAAAAAAGAAAAAGCAGCAGGACTCTCAGTTCACAGCTTCGCTTTGAATAACGTACCCTGGGTCATGCGTGGCCCAGTCACAGAGAACAGAAAGCTCCCTACCTTCCTCTGTGCTGTGTTAAAATAGGCCATCTTGCTTGAAGCAGAGATGATACAATGAAAAAATCCATGGAATATGTACTAAATATGGCCCCCATAAATGTGGCCAAAAGCAGAGGACATTTGTTATGAGGAATTACTAACAGCACGAGTGTGACTGGGAACTGATTTAAGCACAACTGCAGTGACAAAAAGACACTCTGGATTAGGCTTTGACAGGCCTCTATTTAAACAGTAAGTCAATAGGGAGATGGCCTGCCACAAAAGGACAAGCATGAAGAAGCCACGTGGACAAGCAGAATGAACAACCAAAGCCTAGCACAAAAAGGTTTTTCAGTGTCCAGGTGGTTCTTAAAACTCTCCTTTTTCTTAGGGTCAGCAACACTCTGGAAAAGCTTCCAGTAATATTTTCCATTTGGTAAGTCCTACAAGAAAAAGGTTACTTATCTTAGCTCTTCTTTTCAAGATAGTAGTGACCTAAGTGCAGGACCCGGCACTTGACCTTGTTGAACCTCATACTGTTGGCCTTGGTCCATTGATCCAACCTGTCCAGATCCCTCTGTAGAGCTTTTCTACCCTCAAGCAGATCAACAATCCTGCCCAACTTGGAGTCATCTGCAAGTAGAGTGTGCGCTGAGGGTACTCTCAATCCCCTCATCCAGATCACTGATAAAGATATTAAAAAGAACAGCGCACTTCCCCCCCCCCCCCAGTACTGAGCCCTGGGGAACGCCACTTGTGCCTGCCTTCCAACTGGGTTTAACTCCATTCCCCAACCCTCTTCAGTCCCAGCCATCCAGCCAATATATTATCCAGTGAGCATACGTCCATACATGCCATAAGCAGACAGTTTCTCCAAGAGAATGCTGTGGGAAATACTATCAAAGGCTTCACTGAAGACCAGGTAGACAACATCCACTGCCTTTCCCTCATCCACTGAGTGCATCACCTCATCATTGAAAAAGATCAGGTTAGTCAGGCAGGACCCATGGTGATGGGGCCTGATCACATTGTTCTCCTGTATGCACTGCCTGTATGAGAATGGTGCAAAAGAAACAGAAAATCCAGAGAAAGCTCTACTGCTAGAAAAGGAAATATATTTTAAAAGGGATGGCTTTCGTTCATGGCTGCTCAGAATAATGCACCAAATCCAAGCTGAATTTGTCTTAAGAGTGCCAAACACACATCAGGATTGATAAAAGCCTGTTTATTGAGGTGCCTCCCCTTTCCACCGCTGTGGAATCTGCACTTCTGGAATTTTGTCATAGCTGGGAATGGAGAAGATTACATAGACCTGAACAACACCCTGCTGTGTCTTTGTTACAAGATTGTAAAAGCTGATAAGGGCCAACCTTAGAGCTGGTGAGTTCATGGTTCTCATGAGTAACCCACTGGCCCCTATTTTCAGCCAGCTGGATGTTACATTGGGGATTGACTGATAAACCAGAGCAACAACTGCTACCCCTGACATACTTTCATTGAGTTGCTTCTTGATTGCTGTCCAAGCACTTCTCCACAGGGCTGGTCTGCAAAGAGAGCTGAGCAGCAGCCAGCAGTCAAGCTGTATGACATTAATAATCATGAGGTTCAGGCAATGCTCAGCTCTAATAGCCCAGAGTATGATTTATTGGGACCCCTGCACAGTGATCTGTTCTTTCAAGATAAACTTTGGATGAAGTAAAAATTAAGCTGACATGCAGCAAAGACAGCTTTTGTTTGATGAGCACCCTGGCAGCATCATCCTGCAAGCTGGTTATGTGTACCTCAGTACCAGGGAAGGTGTGGGTGGTGCCCAGAGCACATTTGGTGCATGCTGAGGAATTGCTTAATGGACGACGCTAAACAAGCAGTGGACTGGGTGGGCATGAAAATGTTGAACGTACTGGCCATCAACTGTGTTGTCAGTCAGAAAAGGTTGTTTCTGAGACAGCTTCCCAATCTTGTTGCTGGCTGCACAGATAATTATGCTTTTAGCAGTAATTATGCTAAGAATTCTTTAAACTTCATGATACTTTGATCACCACCATTAACATGACTGTGTATGATATACTGTGATAGAAATACATCAGCAGAAACATGGACTCTTCAACTACATGCAAGGATAGACACAGAACAGCTCCTCTTTTTTATTTGTTTTTTTTCCTGCATCCCCACAACAGGAAAACATTTGTAGGCATTTACCCTCATTACTGGCTACCTAGGACCCATGCTTCCTGACTAAACTAAAATATAAGAGGGAAGTGTACAAGAGGTAGAAGCAGGGGGCTGTGAATCAGAAGGGATGCAGTGACAGTCCAGTCATGAAGGAACAAGGTTAGAAAAGCAAAAGCACATTCAGAGTTGAATTTGCAAGGGATGTGAAGGGCAACAAGAAAAGGTTCTACAACGGCATAAACAGCAAAAGGGAACCTGGGGAAAATATGGGCTCATTGCTGAAAAATGTGACAGGGGCACTGGTGACAAAGGAAACAGAAAAGGCCAAGGTACTTGATGTCTTCTTTGTCTCAGCCTTTACTGGTAAGACCAGGCCCCTGAGGCCTGACAAAATAAGTCTTGAGAAGTACAGGCTATGAAGCCCTTAAACAAACTGAGCATTCATACTCCAAAGAGCTTGACAGGACACACCCAGGAGTGCTCAGCTGATGTCATTGCAAGGCCACCCTTGATTACTTTTGAAGTGTCATGCCAATTGGCAGAAGTTACTGAAAAGACTGAAAGAAAACATGTATCACTCCTATCTTCAACAAAGATCTAGGGAACCACAGGCCAGTCAGCTTCACCTCAGTCCCTGGGAAAGATGGAGCAACTAACCCTTGAAACCAGCCGGGCTGGTTTGCGATCAGTGGCACAAAGTCCAGCTGGAGACTAGTCATCAGTGATGTAACCCAAGGGCCAATGCTGCTTCACCTCTTCATAAATGACCTGGGTGATGGGACAGAGTGTACCCTCAGCAAGCTTGCAGATAAACTAAGCGTGGCTAAAACACGAGAGGGCAGAGCCATGAGTGGTGCTTCACAGAGACCTGGACTGAATGAAGAAATGGGCAGAGAGTAATCTCACGAAGTTCAACAAAGTAGAATGTAAAGTTCTGTACCTGGGGAGGAATAACATTATGCATCAGGACAGGCTGGCAAGCAGCTCTGCAGTGAAGAGCCTGGCACCCTGGTGGACAATAAGCTGACCACAAGCCAGAAATAAAACCTCATAGCAAAGAAGGTCAACAGCATCCAGGTCTACATTACGAAAAGTGTTTCTGGCATGTTTGAGGGATGTGATCCTTTCCCCTTGCTCAGCAACAGTGAGGCCACAACTGGAGTGCTGTGTCCAGTTCTGCACTCCCCAGCACAAGACAGATATGAGCAAATGTGAACAGGGGAATGGAGCATCTTCGATATGAGAAGGCTGAGAGAGCTGTGACTATATCCTCAAGAAGAGAAGTCTCAGGAGGATCTTACTGATCTGTACAAATACCTGATGAAAGGCATTGAAGAAGAGGGAGCCAGACTCTTCTTAGGAATGCCCAGTGACAAGACAAGAGGCAATGAGTATAAATTAAACCACAAAATTCTATGCAAGAAAAAGCTGCATTTTTTTCTTTCTTTTTTTTTTTTTTTCCCCTTGAATGGGTATTTAACATATAATTCATAAAGGCTATAAAATTTTTAAAGGCTATATAATTCATAAAGTCCATAAAGGACTTGTGGTACCTACAGAAACATTAACCTTACGCATATATTAGAATATGCACTTATGCTGTCTAGATAACAGATGACAACAATAGTTTGTTTAAAAAATAACAACAAAACATTACACATAATCTTCGTATTAAAACATCTGCTGATTAGTAAGCAGGGGGATAGGAGCAGAACAATCCTCTAAGCAATTTATCATCATGAACGAAAATCCATCAGCCTAACAAAGCTGTTCTGAACATTAAGCCCTATTTCCTACATGTACATAACTGTAAATATATTCTTCTGAAATGCAAAGTTTGCAGATTAATTTCAGTCTCTCTTTAATTCTTGTGAATGAGCCTGTCTACACAGACTTCAAACTGAAAGCAGGCAGCAAATTGAAATGTTGTCTTTTATCGTACCACTTTTTGAAGCTACTTGACAGAAGGCATAAGTTTCGGGCTTTTTCCTAGGTAATATTATTAATTCAAAAATAGAAGTCTGCCATGATTTTAAAATGCTTTTATTTTATTTTTTTCCTAATTATTTCCATAAAAGCTAATTTCCCTTGAAATAAGAATCCAATCTGAAAGCTAGCTGGACAGAAGGATCTCCTCAATTCACCTGCTCCATAGAAATATTCAGATCTGAGTTTGATAGCAAAAGCAAATACATGTATCTACTTAATCCCATTAGACCTGAAGAACAGAAAGAGAATTGAATTTTGTTCTTCCAGTTCTTGGAATAATTAGAATAATATTTTACTGCAATCACTGATCCCTGTATATATCCCCATGTTAGCAACCATGATTTGGCTAGTAAAAATACTCCGTCTCACTATTAAACCCTCTTTCCTAAAGCATTTGATTCACAGACTCAAAACCAACATTCAAGGCTTTTAAAGGTGAAGACTTCTCAACTACTTGCGTAGGTTATCAGCAGCAATCGACAATTTTACCAAGACAGTTTTCAGAATAACCACATATCTGCAAGAGCAAACAGCACATCTAAATGACAGTCCAAATTCCAGTATATGAAAGCCCCAAGAGAAATGTATCGGACAAAACAAGAAATCCTATTTTATTCCGTTGATAGTAGAAAGAAAAACAAATGGAGTCATGACCTGTTGAGTTCTCTCAGTGCTCTATTTTTAGAGCAGCTGCATTAAAGCCTTTTGAAAACAGAACTGTATGGCTGTTTGAAACTATATGCTAAATCCATATGTTATGTATTTGCACAGATGCAGGGACATGTATCTGCATCTTCTGAGATGTATGATCCTGTCTATTCATTTGTAGATACTTTCTGCCCCATGAGGAGCACAGTCAGATTTTAGCTAGTCCACCATGAAATACACATTTACAATGTTTATCATTCCCTGGCATAACTTCATGAAATCTGGGCACCTCTGTTAATCATGTGTTACTAATCTGTCTCTTTTTTTCCTGAGCCAATTCTCCTGAAGCCTCTTTAACCTCTTTATTTTAATCACAGCTGCTTAATTCTGCTCTATCTCTTAATACCAAATAAAAGCAGTAGTAACAAACAAACAAAAATAAAATCAGATGTTTCGAGGACTTGGGGGTGGGGCAACAGTTAGCAACCCTCATCCAAATTTGTCTAAAAGGACTGAGGGCCTTTCTAGCCTCAAAGAAGTTACCATGACTTAAGACACTCTCTTGAAGCTGTACTACAAGGCACAACCAAGAACACAGGGTCTCAAACATCTAGTATTCTCCATCAGCTCAAAAGAGGCCAACTGGGGCTTAAACCACATTCTGCAAATCCACTCGTATCCTTCTCTTTCAGTTGTTGGAGGCACTTTTGAGAAAAGATACAAGGACTCAGGGTGAAGAAGCTACCTACAGAAGTTATTTGTAAACCCATCACTGTCTAGGTGTGAAGTCTTGTGCTGGATAAGTTGGATCACTATGAGCATTTTTCTCTCAGACAATTTGTATGTTTAAACAGCACAAAGCTCTAGAGGATTCACTCCCCTCTCTAATTCATGGCATCTTCTGGGACCACTGATCCCTGACTAAGGAGTAAAACTAACTTCTGGTTTTACTTATTTTTTTTTTGTCAGATAGTACCATGGCTTCCAGTTCCCAATGACCTTGTATTATTTAAGCTTTCAGTAGAACTGGCATGCCAATGCTAAATTCCAACAGACAACAGGAATCAAGGCAGGAAAATAAGATATTTTTCCTCAACACGATGTACTCTTCTTGCTATTGAAGCACAATTTTGTGATAAATAATAGTGATGATAATAAAAGAACAAACAGTTTTGCTCAGCAGTAATTAGGAAAAAAAATGATCAGTAACTACATTAGATCTACCATAGAAAAAAAATGTATTACAACTGACTAATTTAGTTCAGATTTAATTTTTATTTGGTAACACTTGAAGCTATCCTACCTTTTTCCATTATTATGTCCTATTTTGAAGCTACTACCTGGTAAATAGCATCTCCCGTGGACTGGGAACACCTCCTAGATATTCTTAAATATGAGGTCTTCAATTAAAAAAGTTATGTGTTATCCATCCATTGCCTGGATCATCTGTATCTCATTACCTGTTAAAGACTTAGAAAAGCTGAGGCAAGTGAAACCTTCCACCAACAACTTTCTGGAACTGACGTTATAAAGGGGCAAGATAAACAAGAAGGGGTAGGAAAGCAGCTATGTGCTACAGTGAGGATAGCTGTAAGTATCAGAGAGTAGGCAGATGACTTGTCAATTAATTGAATCCCACTTTTCCCTTCTGTCTGGAGATCTGTGTTAGGGAAACGAATGCCAGGTGAACACGCTGGCTCAAGAAGAAACATGAAAATTCAGTAATAAAATTCAGCCAGTTACAGGAGAAGAAATACCTTTGCTATGCCACAGTAAACACAGGATGCTGGCATGAGATCACTAACAAAATACAGATGCATGCTGCAAACTCTCTTTTGAGTCCTGCATTGCTTCCAAGAAAAAACATTTTAAAAGCTTTCATTGATTTGTCTGAAAGGAAACTGATGACTACTTATTTGGAATCAAGAAAAAAAGGAAACACTCCAATTCTTACCTAGAATGCTTTAACAATACATTCCCACCAAACCTCCTACAAGAAGAAGGAAACTGCAGAAAAACAGAGGCCAAAATGGTTTAGTTAGTGGAGTACTGAGGTGAGGTCTGATCCTTCTCAGCGTTGATTAACTTCCATGGTAACTACCATCAGAGCAAATCCAGCTTCCCATTATATCTGCATGTTTACTTGAAGATACTTTTTAGTATTCCTGCTTTCATTCACAAAACCTTCATCTGGAAGGAAGGATCAGCAAAGACCAACCTTAAAACATTTTCAAAAGTCATGGCTTAGAGCTGAACCCATTTGGCCGCTCAAATGGGAAGCAGAAGAGGCAGAAAAGTGGAAAAACCCCACAGGTTGAGATAAGGAGGTTTTAATACAACAGCACAACAGGAGAAAACAACAAGAAGTCACAATAACAGCAATAAACCAATACACAGACAAGCAGTAGCAGAACGAAGCAAGTGAGAAACTGGTTGCCGCGTCCCCAACTACCCTCGAGCTCCTCTGCACTTTGCTGGGCATGACATCAGTATGGTATCTAGTAACACATTGCCTGGTTAGGTTTGTCTGTCTTGATTGTGACCTCACTCCTGACTTCTGGTGAAAATTTACTCTATCCTAGCCTAACCTAGGACAAGGAATTAGATCATAAAAGAGAACTGGGTCACGGGACCTTATCTTTAGATTCCAATTCTACCATGGTAAAATAGGCAAAATTGAAGCAATGAACAGAGCATTGCAAAAATGGATGAGAAAGACATAGGTCTGCTTCATCACCATGATGCTATTTCTTTTCATACACCATGATGAAACAATCTTCAGATCAGGAAAGCTAGGTAAGAAGTCACTGTTTCCAGATAAGAGCTGTGATGTTATCTTAGTATCTGAAATGCTGGAAGAAAAAGAGGCTAGGACAAACGAATGTTTACCAATCAACTCTAAATCTCAGCAGCGACTAACAGCTCTTTCAATTCATGTAACTAACAAGTAAGTATCCATATGTATATATTTAGTCTTCAGACAGGCACTGCTAATAAAACAGACAGCAGTTTGTGAGGCAGTGATTGCAGAATAGAAGGATGTAAACCTAAAGGGGGCAGCTCTAGATAAGGTGAGAGAAAGCAACTAGAACAGGAGGACAAACAAGGCCAAATGAGAAGTGGAAGACAAGCTCATGGATCTCTTTTTCCACAAGCCAGACTGAGGAGGAACTGGGTCAGCAAAGAACAAACCAAGGCCTTAAGGATTCACAGCTGATAAAATAACTTCAAATACTAACACGAAGGGACTCTGCAAGCAGTACATATGACAATGACACCTGATGTCCCTGATACCTAGGAAAAAGTGCAAGGAGTGGCTGGCTTATCCGTGTGCCTTCCCTACTACATGTTCCATCTGCTAACATGACCAATGGATGAAATATTTCAGGTGGCAGGCATTCTGTGTTTTCAACAATCTAACTGAATCTAGTGTGAAGGAGAGAAAGATGCTTCCCAGTGGAGTGCAATAGCACTTTAGCCTTCCCAAAGACAAACGCAGTGGATATAAATGTACAGGAGAACACTATATTCTAACAGAAATATATATTCTCAAAAATACCTTAAATAAAAATAACTTGACATACAATCTGTAAGGTAAAGTTCCGGGTCTTAATTTCCAAAGAGACATTTGGTTTCTGCAAATTCTCCACAGACTTCCCATATATTCTCAGTTTTGGAGCTGGATTAGATCCACAGAAAATATTACCAGAAATAAGGAAGACTAAATGAGATTGGTGTTGACTCATCCTTCCCTCTTCCTTCTTCTCTGTCCACTATACCAGCTCACTAAAGACAAAAGCTGCTGTTTTGACAGCATTACATTTTCACATGCTGACAAGACCGCGGTGGTCATGGCTGGGAAGTCCTAGGGCTACAGAAAACACTTCCATCCCACTGTACATTCTTCAACAAATTTCTTTGTGTCCACTTCTGCATAGCTCAGAACAGTTACAGAGTTTTTACACCTGCCAGACTGAGAGGCATAAGTGTGTTTTATTTTGCAACTCAAATAAAACTCCACAATCAATAGAGAAAGTGACTGCCAAATGAGGAGCAGTAGCATAAAACAATTTCCCATGACTCTTTCAACAAGAGTTACAAAGTGTTCTGAATGCTTTCTTGTTCCCAGAAAGAGAGAATAAATTAACTAGTGGTAACTATGTTGAGGGAAATATATCCTCAACAACCCATACTCCCTTGGTATGTCTTTACACTCAAAATTATTTTGGTTTACTTTGTGCTTACTGTGCTTACCGAAAAACAGTTTCATAATGTGACTGCCCTTTCAACAATCAATAAAGATAACAAAAAGCACATATGATTATAAAATGTTCCAGAATAAGACAAAAAAAAGCTTTTGGCCACAACATCATACAGGGCATTTCCCAGTCTCTTATGCTCTGCCGCTTTCAAGCATGTGAAAGCCAAAATGTACCAAATACCAGAAACGAAAGGTAAAATGCAAAGCCCTTTCTCATGGGCACATTTTAGTGTTTAAAAGGCTCAACTACTGGTAGCAACACACTGATACTAGAAGTGGCATCACTGCTTGAGAAAATCACTATCTATCTATTCCATACGCACACAGCAAAAGAAAAGCAATATTCAGATTCTATAAGGACAAAAATCTGTCTCCACGGGATTCATCTGGGTATGATGCAGTGAGACAACTCTTAAGTGTTCCATACCAACACTGAATCAATGTAATATTTCCTATGTGTGATTCTTTCCACATGCAAAAAAAAATCACCCCAAACAGCAGTTCTTCAGACTGATTTATTTATTTTAACAGGAGGGAAGTACATCCTCAACAACACACGCTCACTTGGCTGTGAGCAAAATTACTCTGCCACAGAAGATGGAACGAAACCTGGATTTGTGCAGATTTGTGACTTAGGATTGGATTCAGAGCCTTCCCATTCGTTGTGACCTAACGTGTGTTAACGCTCGCCTTCTTCGCACGTAGAACAACTCACTCGTGTGTTTATTCTCTGCTATCTAATAAAGTTGGAGTTTATGCTGCAGGTTTCCTCTAAGGGAAGTAGGGGCTGTGTCCACTACCCAGTCACGTCTTCAGTTTTGTTTTTGTCCCTGCAGAATTCATTAAAATGTAAATTATGTTTTATTTAAAAACCACAAGACTGTTAATGGAATTTCATCCATTGCACTATACAGATACCCCAAAATGACAACCACTTTGAGCTAGTCACGATACACAGTGAAAGTCAGCCTCAAAGGTCATCTTGAAAAGTAAACACACGAGGTTTGATTTTTTTCTTATCCTAGGTGCTGCTTGTTTGGTTTAGGGATGTATGCTTGACTCAGAAACTTAATAGATGAAAGGCATTAAATCCTTCAAGTGCAGCATAAAAATACCTCCCATTTTCCTACCAAGTTAACTGTCCCTTGAGCAGGTTTTTTCCTTCCATTTCTGCAGGTCACCTATAAATAATTTATCAAGAAACCAAACATCTTTGGTACAGAGTAGGCTGCTTTTTACTAAGTCCAGACCATACTCTCCAGTAATCTTTTTGGCTTACCTGTTAGAAGAACTAGCTATCTGATGCACTTTTCCTGCTGCCAGAAATAGTTAATGGTTAACCACTGAGAAGAAAATGAAAGAATTATGGTCACAGGAAATTACTTATGAACCCTTATTTTAAATATACTTCAAACAAAGGATTTATCATCCTTCTTGGTATCTCGTCCAACTTTGATACTTGAATTTTTGCCGAAGTCAACTGCCTTATTTGTCAAGCTATGAGTAGAGTATGTAGCTATGGAACTGACTGGGCTCACACCTGATAATGACAAATGTGACGTCCTATTTTCATACTCTAATAATGAGACTCAAATGGAACTACTTGGTTACAAAAATTATGTCCACGATGAACAGTAATACACATATTTTCAAATGTTCAGTTTGGATTTGCAGAAAGTGAGTATCAACATCCTACACAGCTCACAAGCAGAGAAAGAGATGATTCACATACACAAGTTTTGTTTGCCTTTAAATTCAAGTTATGGCATAAAACTGCAAAGCTATATTGCAAAAACATATCGGGGGAACTAGAATTTGGACATACCCCACTTTGGAAAGCATGCTGATCTAGAATGTTAAAGGTAATCTACATCCCACCTCTACAAGTAACATGACTCATGCAGATAGACAGACGGACAGATATAGCACAGTTTTAATGGCATGAGACTGTGTAAAACTGGTATGAATTGTATTTGGTGTCTCCCATCTATCTTTTATTTTTTTTTCCCCATCAATCTGGATACTGTATACAAAATAGCCATTAATGAAAGCAAAGCCATTACTGTACTTAATTATTGTGACTTAAGGGAGTCACAAGCCTTTTATTATTTCTAAACTACGAGATTCCCTACCTGGAAGATTAAATAATAACACTTCTCTACCCTACAGAGGTATTTTCCTTCACTAAATACAATATCCTTATGAGGAAAACCAAAGAATTAAAGCAGCAGAATAAATATAGGAAAAGCTTAGAATCAAAAATAGAACATATAGACAGGGTATGAAATCAGAACCTCCCCTCCATCTTATCATCCCACACATTATACTTTTTTGTGTGTGTGAATTTTTGTGTTGTGGGTTTTTTTCTACTTGTATGACACTTTTGTAGCATCTATAAACTTTGAGCATAAACTCCCTCAAAAGGTAAGCCATTTATGCTAGTTACCTTTGTGAGTCTTTCTTACACTGGGAATAATCTCAAAGGACCATTCCTCATTAGGAATAATTTCTGAGTGGCAGTCTTTCACTCCCCGGATCTTCTTGATGTTCCTCTTCTCAGTGCCATTTTGTGTTTCTACATTTTGGCACGTTGTTTCTATGGTTTAAATCAATGCTCAAGACTAACTATTAAGAGTCATTCTAAAATGGTAGTTACCAATGGTGGTTCCATTGCCTTTAAACAAGCACAGATGCATGGAAGCTATGTGCATAGCTGAGGCCTGCAGAGCCATGAAAAGTCTCTAAAATGAAGTAAAACGTAACTATAGGCTCCTAAATCCATAGTTGGATGATTCTTTGGGGTTAAAAACACAGGGGAAAGAACAATTTTCATAAAACCATTTTCAATTTTTCTTGAGAAAACCCCAAGCCATTTTAGGCTACATGAATTCTAAGCCTGGATCCAACACCACCATTTTTTCTCTAAGGTGTATTTTTGCCCAGAACAATGTATCTCCCTTAAGAAGCCAGTGGGAATACACAACTGTACGTACTCTTCTAGTCTTCCAAACCAGTCTTTTACAAAAAATAGTGAAGTTTACTGCTGTGAATGCAGTATTCTTACTTGTCTTGGTGATCACAGGATACCTCAGTGTGCATATAACAGGACTAGTGGATTCTCTGGAAGGTGACAACCAGTAATACTCACTGTGTGGAACTGTATTTGTTTATACAGCTCTGCAGGACAACAGATGATGAAGCTGTCAACATCAGTTTTTGAACACTCTGTGTCTTACAGTATTTATCTTTCTGTGCTTTTAGCCAAGTTCAGCTGTCCAGAAATGGCAATTTCTGGAATCAGAGGTTTACTGATGTTCAGCTTCTTACAGTTTTGTCTCTGGGCTTCCTTTCTAGTCTTCCTTCCAAGCTTGGCGTACTTGGAATGTCCTTTCCTACATGGGTTTGCCAAGTCATCAGCCTTTATGTATTACAGCCCATCTGGAGGGACTTTGATTTGTGCTGAGACTGCTCATTTACTACATAAACACCTGAGAATTAGCTATGATTATGCATAGACAACATATTCAACAAGGCATGAAAATGAATCACGGAATCACAGAGCAGCTGAGGTTGGAAGGGACTGCTGCAGATGATCTGGTACAACCCCACTGCTTAAGCAGTGCCACTGAAAGTCAGTTGCCCAGGATCATATCTAGGCAGCTTTTGAATATCTCCAAGGCTGGAGAGTCTACAACCTCTCTGGGCAACTTGTTCCAGTGCTTGGCCACCCTCACAGTAGAAAAGTGTTTCCCGATGTTCAATTTTTGCCCATTGGCCTCTTGTACCGTCACAGGGCACCACTAAAAAGAGCTTGGCTGTTTTCTTTCTTCTGGTATATATATACATTGATTATATCTCTGAGACTTCTCCAAATGAAAGTCCTGTCTCTCTCAGACTTTCTTCATATGAGAGATACTTCATCATCTCAATGGACTTCATTTGACTCTCTCCAATATGTCCACATCTCTTTTGTACTGGGAAGCCCAGAACTCCAGGTGTGGTCTCATCAGTGTTGAATAAAGAGGAAGGGTCACCTTTCTTCGACCTTCTGACAACACTCCTCCTAATGAAACCCAGGATACCATTAGCCTTCCTTGCAGCCAGGGAACATTGTGGTTCCTGCTCAACCTGGTGTCCACCAGGATGCCCAAGCCCTTTTCTGCCAAGCTGCTTTCCAGCCAGGCAGCCCTCAGCACATACTGTTGCACAGGGTTGTTCCTCTCCAGGTGCAGGGCTTTGCACTTCCCATTGTTGAACTTGATGAGGTTCCTGTCCTCTGTCCCCACAACATGACAATATTTTGGTTGAAGCAGAAGGAACTTAGCAGAAATTAAACTGGGCCTCTCTGTAGTTAAAAGCACTCGAGGTGTATTTTGAGCTAAACAGTAAGGGCCATCTAATGGGCCACCAAGGGCACTAAGCAACTTGTTCTTCCTGCCAGAACATACAAAGACAGGTCTGTCACTCACACACTAATAGCTCATTCTAATATCTCATGGAGCCCATGAAGAGCTCATAATCTGGCAAGCATAAAGTGGCAAAGGACAGAAAGAAGAGCTGCCAGGAGCCACAACTAAAAGCTTAAGCAGCACACAAAATCTCCAAATCTGTAAGAACGGCAGTGTTTAAACAACCCAAGAAAAGCAATTATGTGCTGACATGTTTCTCTGGTTATCCTCTGACCTCACACACATTACAAAAATACAGAAACCTAAGCAGGGATTGCTTTGCCATTCACAATGTACGTCTGAGTTCAGCTTGAGTCTTGTGCTTTGCCCTCATGAGCTCCTATCTCATGTTTTTCTAGACAGATTAGAATATAACTGAACACATTTCTCATCTGTAAAATGGAAGGTGATAAAAAAAATGAAGTTGGTGCTAGGCTGTGAATAATTCTTTTGTACAGAGTCAGTGTTTAGCTCAAACTACCTGTTATTTAAGTTTACTGCTTGCATTTGCTGCAGGCCTGATAGGAAGAAAAGCAAGTAAACTCTGCAACAGCAACTACCACCACCACCACCTCCCACAGATTAGCAGCTAGTACTCTTCCATGGCTTTGGATCTACCTTACATTTAAAAGGCAGTTCAGCCACCTGCAAGAGGCACAACTCTCGTCTGTCCATCTGCTTCGGGACAGAGGTGAATGGAGACCAGGGTACTCAACAGTTTGAATGCCTGTAAATTGAACATCAGATAAAAATGAGGGCATAGAATGATATATATTAAAAAGACTCACATATCTGCACTCTAGACACAAAGTCTATCTTTGTTTGCTCTGAATATGAGACTGTGAATGGCACATGGCTTGCAGCAATGACAGCTGGAGAGAGATTTCAGCACTCTTCCCAGATGTGGAAAAGGAACATGCCACTAGGTTGTAAATGGGTCAGGTTCAATGCAGATTGATTTCAGTCACAGCTATTTAAACCACTATCTTCAATGATAATTTAAATCCGGAGAAAGAAATCTTGAATTAGTAATGGATTTTAACTCTGCATTGCTTTTGTATCCTTCATTCAGCTTCCTTATCTACATATTTAATGCACCTTTTTGTCAGGCCAGGAAAGAATCTGTTCATACACTTAGTCATCTTTTGTTGTTGCTACCACGTTAGAAAGCAGTGAATGATGTTCTTTTATTTCCTATACAATTAAAAAAAATAAATAAAATATTCATGGTAACTGAATGTTGGTATCAACTGGAATTAAATCAAAAGTCACAATGCAACATTTGAAAAATATAGGCTATTAGTTGCACAGTACTATGTACTAGTGTGCTGTATGGATAAGTAACCAGGAGAATTGCAAAACTATAGTGTTCATTTTAACAGGGGAAGCATCACCTGTACTTAATGAACTGAGTATTTCTGATTACCAAACTCTTTAAAGACATAGAAACTGCATATGCTAATGCTTCACTCTCTCTTGAGTTCAAAAATAGAAAGCAAGATTGTCTGTTTTTTCAGCTACCAGTTTTTCAGTATTGAACGAGCTAGATGTTGAGAGTAACTAAATGAGTAACCTGAAATGAAAGCTACTGCCATGAAAAACTGGTTTAGGCTTTCAGTGGGCTTTGCTTTCAGCTGCTAAAACTTCAACTACTTTCTCTGCTTGCCGTCTTTGCAGAAACGGACGGGAATAGTCACTCAAATATTTTTATTTAACTTGCATTTTTCAGAGATTACAGTCATAAAATGGGTTGTCGAGACTTCAAATAGGTTTGATTTTTCAAAAGGAGTTAAATGGAGATAAACTAAAGGGTCTTTTTCGTTTGTTTCCCTCAGTTCAGAACACAGACTCTTAAGAAGTAGAAAAAACTGGAGAGGACTCTCTTGCCAAAGCATGAAGGAATTCTAGGAATTCTTTCTGTTGTGCTTGTTCTTTCAAGTTCTTCTTCTTTTCAAGGTATAAACATTATTTTCACTTTCTTTATTTTAACAACGCCCATGGTGGTTGGACTAGATAACCTTTAAAGTTCCCTTCCAACCCAAAACATTCTGTGATTCTCTTGATTCATCATTTTATGATCTCCAGCAGTAGTTGTGCCGGAAAGGCACAATGGTAACAGATCAGATGCTATAAGGCTTCACTAGAGTAGGAATGGAACAGTATCTCTTCATACCACGGTCAAAATAGCAGCATGGAATCAATAGCACAGGCAAATTCACTCCTTTATAGCAAACAAGATAAAAACAGTTCCATAAAAGCAGCAACATGAAAATAAGTGTGAAGACATCAGTCCATGATGGTTTTCTAGCCACCCTGGTCTAAGTAGCTCCTCTGTAGGAGTCTATAGGCTCCTCTCTCACTGGTAGACAGCACTGCTTCAGTTTGCTCATGTGTTTTTTTTTTGTCCCAGATGTAACTGTGATGATTTTGCAGTCCTACCTCACCTCTTAAAAACGGAGCCAGACCAAATGCTCTAGAAGCACTGTAGCATTTCCACAAGTTAGCATTCACCAATCAAGGGAAAGTCCTTCCTTTTTCTCCGCATCACAAACATTTCTGCTATTTTCATTTTTTAATTTTAATATATCCATTCCAGATCCTGCATTAACCAGAGAGTTGCTCCCCATGTGCAAGTAAACAAGAGCACAAAACATTGTATTTTACATGCAAAACCATGATTCATTTTGATCACACAGCTTCTGAACCTGAAAAAAATAGCAGTAGAGACTACTTGGGTGAGATTTCAAAAGTGACTACAAAGCTTGGGCTTCACAGTGAGAACAAAAATAATGAAATAAATAATTTTTTGCTTTTGTTGAAATCTTGCATTTGTATCTTTATTGTATATACCATTTTACTAGATAAGGGTGCTTAATTTATACGCCTGATATTAAATAATTGGTCCTAGCTATAGGAAGCAAAGTAGAAGCTGTGATTATAGATATGGTCTGGAACAGAAGGGGAAGAAAACGGAAAACTCCAGCTGACGGTTCCATGATGCCATTATTAACTGAGAAAACACTGTAGATTGCACTGACTCAATATGGGAGAAGAGAAAGCAGGGCACATAGATGACAGGCCTTGTGGTTTTTTCAAATAAATAAAAAAAAACCAGTTCCATAAATATATCTTTAATAACTATCTCAACAAAACAGTAATACATAATTGAAAATGACACTTAGTTGCTTCACAGCATTAATATAAGGTGTAAAATGAAAAATCCTATGCTTTATCAACGTGACATGGTAATTTTACTTCACAATTTTTTGTGGAATGTTTCCTGGAGGCACACACTGGAGATGCAACACTCCAATCCCCTCACAAAAGACCATCAGAATCACTCTGGCATATGCCCAGTACATTTTAGACGATAAACGAAACCTTCGTGATGACCTCTAATACTTTTCTTCCTCTCGTCTGTTTCTCTAAAAATAGGTAGGGTAAGTCTGACACCATCCTTAGCACTGGGAGAATGAGAACGATTTCCCTTTGCACAGTTTAAAACAGAAATACAAATCTCGCCAGAATTATTTGAAAGCATTGGCAGATGGATGAAATCCTTCTGAATCTGTATCGCGTAACGTTTGGCAGCTAGCATGACTGCTGAAAAGCTGACTGTTTGCAATGACATTATTAATTTTCTCTTCCTGGCCAAACAAACACTGTAACTGAGCCTTTGCAATATTCTTTCATGAGGCAGCTCATGCACGTCTGCTGAACTGATCATATGATAAGGAACGTAGCTGTCCTGTCCCATGCCGGCTAAAAACACTAGTCTGATCAAGACAAACTAACCCTCTGACTGCAAGAGCTACTATATAAGGACCACAGACAGTGCAAGAAGAAGAAGGTGGTATGTTCCACCTGTCTCATCAGACATGGGACAACAGTCATTCGCAACATTATTCCTGGCTTGCCAAAACCACCACCACCTACTGGCTAATTTGCATAAAACTTACATGCAGGTTGAAATGTCTTCTTTTTGGACATTTTGCATTTAAGGATGTTTTTTAAAACTGGAAACAGCAGAAGCATCTCAAAAGTTCATGTATGCCTGCAGACATATTAACTGTGCTCAGATTTGCAGTGTGCAAAACTAACTTGTTTCAGGAAACAGAAAAGCTAACAGAAGCTATCACATCTCTGACTGTTACTGCCTTGAGCTAATATTGTCCAAACATGGTGATCCTTCTCACTTCAAGCCAACATAAGAAACATCTGATGTATGCAAAAGTGTCCGCGATACTAAATTCCAAAAAATACTCAAATATCCTCTGTCCCAAATCCCAACAGCCACTCACACACAGCAGTGATGTTAACTTATCCCTTTGACTTCCCTCTTTCAGTCATCCAAGCTCTCAGCAGTTTTGCTCACTTCTCTGGTGTTTGGCACTATTGGCTTCACACAGAAATTCCTAGAGGCTGTACTTTCATGCTTTGGCTTGAATGCGATGGTCTCCCTTCAATTCCATGCTAATTCCCTCCTAGGTAGTCAAAAAAGAGGTGAGAGGCAGCACCGACTTGATTTCTTCTCAGGCAGCAGAAGCTCCTAGCCAGACGTTTTCCCTGAGATCCTTTGGGTAATACATAACCAGGGTGGGGTTTTTGCTGTCCTCCAACAGACCTCCTACTGTGACAAGATTCAGAACATTTCATTACGTGTCAAACTTTGTCAGCCCTTCCAAAACTCTATAAACTTGATTAATTCTGACAGCACCTTCCTGAACATGGCAATTAATAGAATTGGATTGACACCATATACACAGACCCCTGAAGTCTTTAAAAAGGCACCAGTTCAATTTGCTTTCGAGTAGACCACAAACAAGCGTATTTAGATGAATGATAATGTACGGGTATGAAGAATGCCACAAAGCATCACTGCCACCATAATCTGTGTATTTAAACTTGGAGAATACGCAGTCTTCATTTTCCTCATTTTCCAAAGCTACAGAGGGAACCTGTTTTGAACATTCAGTGCTGAACGGCCCTCACTACAATAAGGACACTGAGGTGCTGGAGTGTGTCCAAGCACGGGCAAAGAAGCTGGTGAGGGGACCTAGAGCACAAGAGGAGTGGCTGAGGGACCTGGGGTTGTTTAGCCTGGAGAAAAGGAGGCTCAAGGGAGACTTTACTGCTCCCTACAACTCCCTGAAAGGAAGCTGGAGTGAGGGTAGGGGTCAGTCTCTTCTCCCAAGATGCAAGTGATAGGACAAGAGGAAACAGCCTCAAGTTGCGTCGGGGGAGGTTTAGGTTGGATATGAGGAAAAAAATGTCTCTTAAAAGAGCTCTGAAACCAGCTGTATGGGGAAAAGGAAGAGGCAGACAATATTTAATCCTGCCAACGTTGTAGCATTTCTATAGAGTCCTAAAATAGGAAGTCTGTACCAGACCTACACAACCATTATGAGGTGGGAGGGGTGGCAGGGTGGGAAGTACTAACATCAACTTAGCATTAATTAGAGTATAAAATAAAAGTCTCTGCTTTCAAATCGCAAGAAAAAAACGTTACTGAAGGTCTTGAATACATCTGAAGAGAGCATGTTAATGATTGCTTTAGTATCCACTTTTCATTATCCAAATGTTATATTAAGAGTCACAAAAAAGAACAGTGCAGTCCGTGCTGCTGTTCTTTTCCTTGCTCATATAAAAAGTAGAAATCAAAACATTCCATGTTTCTTCCTGGAAAAAAAAAAAAAAATAAATAAATCTGCTAGCACAGTCTGCTGGTTTTCGTCAAAACTGCAAATAAAAACCTTAAATTTTTCATTCTGAAATATTTCTTCTTCTCAGTGTCTTTCTTCTGTAGTATTCCTGAGTGATAGAGTAATACAACATGTGGCCAAGGAACCCCAATATGTAACTTACTCATCTTACAGACAAGATGGAACTGAACACTGGAAACTTCTGGGGTAGGTATAGAACTTGCACTACTCTGGATAAAAAGTTGTACTTCAGAAAAAAGTTTTGGTGACATTTGGATCCATCTCCTGCTCAAAGCAAAGCCAGCATAAACCAAGTAACTCATGGCCTTCTCAAGGTAACAAATAAGTCCAAGGATGGAGAGTCCCACTACTTCAAAGCAGACATTTGAAAGTTGAACTTCTCTCAGACTGAAAATTCTTCCCGTAATAACTATTAATAATTTTCCTTGTTCCATTTTGTTGCTGTTTGTGCTATCACTGCATACCTCCAAGAAGAGACTGGTTTCATCTCCTCTATGTCCTCACATAAAGCACCTGAAGACAGCAATGAGACCATCTTCTTTACCCCCTTAAACTCTCTTTTTCTTTTAACTAATCCAGTTCTCTCAAATTTTCCTTGGATCTCACACAAGTAAATGCCAAGGCAAGGAAGGCACCACATGTGTCCTTTGTCATCAGGTCCCCCGCCCCATTTGGCAAAGCGTCCCCTTTTTCTTAGTGCCCCTTTTACTGTC
>WUAM01000175.1:4652326-4683429 GCA_024336885.1 Actenoides hombroni | reverse complement strand
TGTGTGGGGGGGGGGGGGGGGGGGGGGGGGGGGGGGGGGAAGAGGGAGAAGGAGTGTGTGTGGGAGTGGGAAGAGCCCACCCCTGTAACATCTCTGTGAGGCAAAAATGCTGTCAGAGAACTATGTGCAGCTATTCAGGAAGTCATATATTCAGACTATTTGGTCTCAATATTAAGCTCAGACAACACTGAAAATTTCAGTGACTTCTGGAAGTCACTTTGGTGATACCACAAAGGCAAACTGGGTAGAGAGACTCAATTCCCTTTAATGTTTAAAACCTATATTTTCCTTTGCTTATTCTCAAAGTGCATATGTTTGAGAAAAGGTGGCATATTTGGTCAATATTCTCGTACTTGCCTTGTTCCCTCTGTGCTTCCTTTGTTCATTTCCTAGTTGCTGTAGACCTTGAGACTTTCACTCGCTCAACAAGCGGCCAATGCCACACACTGAAACAAATGCAAGCATGTTTATGATATCCCTCTGACTTTCTCCAAGATGTTCAGGCTTTGCCTTGCTCTTGCCTATTGGAGAGACTCATAAATCAAAGGCAATAAGATGCTCAATGGAACCTTGCTGAGTGGCTGGAAATCTGTAGGTGAATTCATGTGGGACTGAGGCATTTGTGAAACAGAATTTTGAAGCTGTGACTGTTGAACTGAAATTGAAAGTTGAAGGTGAGCACTCACACTTAACTTTAGTGTCAGTGTTCAGTATCTCAGTAGCATCAATCCATTCCAAATTATCCCTTTTGGACAGTTAGGCAGTGACAAGCCTCAAAGAGCCCACCTATGCTTCAGTAAAGGCAATAGGATTAAAGATTCTCAGTCCACGATTTTAGTGTGATTAATATTGATGCAAATACTTGCTATCAGGATTTACAGAGTTCTGTAATTCTACCCAAGGAGATTAGGTACCTAATTACTTCTGAGATCAATGTGGCATTATTGTATCTGTGCCTTTTAATGATTTTTGAGGCTCTGATAAGAGCTGTATCTATAGATGCCATAGTGTCTTTGAAACACTTTTGAATCGAGTTTTTAAAACTGTAAGGAGTTCATATATGAGCTCCCACAAATATTTATGGACTGTATCTCTTGCCACACCCACACAAGGTTTACAGTTTGTATTACCACTGCTTTTGCAAATATGAGGGGAATGAAGAAAATGAGCGAATCCTGTAGTGTCAGAAACCATCCCTGGCAACCTTACTCTTCTCTAGAGTCAAATAAAATTAAAATCATGCACAAATCTGTGTGTATCTATAAACATCTTGGCTGCCTGGATCCCACCACGCAGGGAGAGGCAGGATGCTGACAAATATGAGAATGATTTAGTGAGGATGGATTTGCTCACTTTTATGGAGAGGGTGAAGGGGAAGACAAAAACTATTGCTTGAACACTTCTCAAATTTAACCTAAATTGAGACTTGAACGTGCTCCCATGTATGTCAGTGACTGTTTTATCACTGGCTTCCCTGGGAGCAGGATAGCATCTCTTGTTTATGTGAAGTGTAGAGGCTGGCTTTTTTTTCTCTTCACTGTTTATAAGATTTCTTTTTGGTCCTTACCACAGCAGTGTGAGCACCTCCATCAATATTGACTGCAGTGATTTTCATGCTTTGCCTGCGAGTCAGATGTGGTGGATGTGAAGTGAGACAGAGAAGGTTTGTGATGCTATCTCCAGTAGATTGCACAGAAGAAGTCTGTCTGGCTCTGCTTGCATTTTTGCAGATTGAAACTGGCAGACTGTCATAGTTATCCTCGGTAGAATTTAAATGTGAAAGCTGAACTTGGAGGTGAGAAGCCCTGAATATTTTCTGTGACAAACTCTGGACAGCTTTCTTCATTGCTTAACTATTGACTTCAATGCTTAAGGAACTCAAAGCTCCTACTCGCTCCAGCAGAACCAGGATTTCTCCCTAAAGATTTTATTCAAAGTCCATTGAAAGAGATTTTTAGTCTCTTCAATTAAATGTGCGTCCAAAAACTTCAGTTCATTCATCAGTTGGTTATGCTGTTTGTGCTAAGGCTGACATTTCCTTCAGCTCTCTTCTAGTGTGTCTTAAATTGAAAAGCAGTCTGTACTTTGACCTTTCCTTGAGACATCTAATTAATGTAACTGAGACCTAGTAGCTTGGATAGGGGAATGAGGATTGGAAGAACTGGGCTTTGGTTTAGGGTTTTGCTGCTTGTTTTAGAACTGTAGAGAAGTTAACTTCAGTTTTTCTCTCCTGCAAACACTGTAAGGTGAATGTTAATCTTGTTACACCAAGTGTTGTTTTGATGGCGTTTCCTTTCTGCCTGATCATTTATTTTTGCTGTGATCACCCCAGTAAGAAAGGGCACTTGGCTTTTTTCACGTTCAGCTCCTCATAAAGCATTTAGCAAGATTTGAAGGCCTAATCTTGGCTCTCAGAGGATGTTTCATTGCCAATGGTTGTTGAAGTGTCCATTCATGGCGAGATTCAGACCAAGAAGGTAATAATTTTAGGTGTTTTGGGGTGTTCCAAATCTTAAGAGATCGAGCCACAGTGTGAATATTTCAGCATTTCCTGGTTTCCGTAAAGTCAACAATAACATAAGGGGCAGTCTTTTTTGTAATTTATCCTGCAGCTTCTGGGGGGATCCATGAGCACTTGAAAACATCCAGAAAAGACAAACAAGCTACTTTGATGTCTGGGTGGGGTTTGGAGAATGAAGAGGGAGATATCTTGGGTTTCGCTTGGTAACTAGATGAAAAGTCTTTATCCTACTTACTCATTTTGGCTGAAGGGTCTCTATTTATTTATGTATTTATGATTAACACCTTGGAAAGCATTATGACAAGACTTGGCACTCATTCAATATACATCCGACTGGAGTGCATACGTGGCATTGCTTTACAGCTCCTTTGTGTGTATCTGATGTGAACCATTTATGACCTTTATTTACAGCTCCTTGTTTTCCTAATGTTCCAGACTTGTACTTCAATTTATCTGAGTCTAAATCATAAAGTACTACTCACCATTGTACTGTTCTTCTTTCCTGGTTTTTCTTTTGCCAGGAAATGTCATTGCTGAACAGTCTTTGCCAAACCCTGGTAGCTGCAGAGAAGCTGCTTGGGTTAGTAAAAAGTGTTAAGATATCAGGACAGTAAAATGTCTCAAGACAAAATATCCAGCTTCTGTCCAGCCCTTCCAAGAAGGAAATATTGTGGCTTTCAATCTCAATGTGAGATTTTCAGATAGTACAGACTTTCAAGAATGTCAACATTTATGTGTGTGTAAAAATAAATAAATAAATTCCAAGTGGAATTTATGAACGACTTTGGAGCATCAAACAGATATCTCCACCTCTCCCAATGCAATTATTGATTTTACCAGGGGATTCTTTCATTTATTCCTCTAAATAGCTCTTTATTTTTAACAAGAGAACAGCTTCACCTCCCCTAATCTTGATTTTTGTTGGGTTTTTTTTAACATGTTGGCCAATTAATGTCTTAATTGAAAAAAGACATTACACAGAATTCATCTGTTTTTTACATTATATGCACATAATTTATAACATATGCTGAATTCATAACAGTTATGAGTGAACACTTTCAACTCTTAAAAGCATTTGACACTTAAATTAACTGTGTCTCCAATATAATCCTGCCTTACCCACAGTATTAGATGTTTTGCTTAAAAAATGCATACTGTGTTTAAGATGGAGACACCATCTGTGGTCTAATCTAGGTGGAGTAACTTTTAAAATAAGCAATTAGTTTATTAACATGGACTTTAATTATATGAAAGAAAAAATATAGAGATATTTGTCTGTGTTTGTGAAGAATTGGGATTTTCTCCATGTTCTAACATGGACCTTATATTTACTGAAAGATGGAATCATTCCACCCAAGTCAGTAGAATTGCTTCTGTGTAAACTTAATGCAAGAATCAAACTGGACCTTAAGTGTTGAAGTTTAGATGTTTTATCCCTAACAAGATGATACTTTTTAGAAGTCATTTAAGTCGTGTGTGGGGAGGTAAGGCTCAAGTGCATTCTTTTTTTTGACTTGAAAACTGTTTAGTGTCAGAAATGTCCGCTGAGCTGAAACACATTTTTGTGGGGGTCATTATTCCCAAAATAAACACCAAAAGCTGATGAAATACAGCCTTAAATAAGTTTTCCTCAAGCTTGATGAAATGGTGAACACTCGCTGTCAAAATCCCGGGTGAACTGAAATGTTGTCATTGCCATCTGTAGCTGGGGTCTTTACAAGGGAACAGGAGAGAGAGAATTCTCCAGTAGAAGGTGGCTGGTTCACAAAAAATTGATTCAGAAAGATGAGCAGTCAGACAAAATGATGAAAACTTGCAAAAATACTGGCTGCATATGTTCATGGTGCGGGTTATATATTGTTTGTAGTTCTCATTGCCTACCTTTGAGACTGTTAGTGAGAGCTGGTCTCTTGAAAGCTCTATCTATCACTACAAACACTCAAGGGTAAATCTCACTGTAACTAGGAAGGAAGTTCTGCAGATGAATGTTTTGGCTTCATGCCTTATGAAGAAGGCATTAGCTGAAATATTAGTCTATAGAACTTCCTTTCCTCAGCTGTGTTCAACCTGTTAAAGTCCCTGTTCAGAAAGTAGCCAACCCATGATTTGCTGAAATCAGATCTGGAGACCTGGTAGGGATATCTGACTTGGATGGGGCAAAGCTTTAAAGACTTGAGGAAAATGGAGGGTCATGTTGACTTGCTTAAGAAAAATTAGTTTTCCACAATGAAGAGCAAACTTGGATTGCTTAGAGGAAGGCAGAAGCATTTACGGAAAGAGAAATGTACCCTGGAAGTAACAACTGAAGACCGACCCAGGGGGTAAGACAGAGCCTAGGAATATTGGTCAAATTTAATACTTAGGTGTTTACTTGATAACTGTGCTCCGTTTGACAGTTACTGCAAAACCTGAGAAAACAAAACATGACAAAACTTCTAAGAAAATGCTGTGACAGTATAAGATTATTTTTCTCTCCTGCCCCGCCCTGAGAGACCAGTTTACTAAATAGCACATGAATGAATTACTGGTGGCCCTGGGGAACTATTCCTTGATCCCAGCTCTGACAGTGTATATCAGCACTGTTCTTATGGTACAGTTGGGTTTCTGAAAGGTCAGTCAAAGAAATCAGAGGAATAAATGATCGCTGGTTACGATCAGAGGTCAACTCTCAGGATCATACCATTTCCTTAACCATAAAAGAAAATATTAGCATGGAATGCTTTTTTAAGGAGCCTCCTCTTCTTTGTGACTCCTCAGTACCTCCTGTATGGCATTTAGGCCAAGCATCCACCCAATTATCTATTAATAGCCTATCTTTAAATTCAGTGAATACCAAGCTAATTATTTTACTCTAACTGTGGCCCACTCAACCTGAAGGATAAAAAGCAAAGGGAAAGTGGAAGAAAATAATAGAAAAAATAAGAAAATCCTACCAGGACTGTGGTTATGAGAATGTTTGCTAAGTTCTTAATAACTTCACTGACATAAAGCATTCTCTCTGCACTCACTGCAGGTGCAGTATTCCCTCTCCCCGGAGAAGCCTGTCTAAGTCTTTTCTCCTTGAGTCTTTCCACTCAAGTGAGAGGTGGGAGGCACAGATTGAAAGTGTTTTCCCCTAAGATTCCCTCCCAGAGGTACCAAAAATGTTGTGTCTCAGATTTGTCAGATGATTTCCTTAGGCTCTTCCTTAGCAAGTTTACCGTAAGGTAGGACACCTGTTATTGCATAGCATAGCAATATATCAGAAGGTACACAAAGTGTAGTGGAAAAAGGAAGGAAACGAAGGAAGATTCGATCTGTCATCCTGGGTAACTGATGGAGCAGGCAGTTGACTGCCCTCTCTAGAAACACAGCTTTCTGTAGGAGAGGGGCTGTTTGTCCCTATAAACTCTGACCTTCTAAACTTCCTGTGCTAAACAAACTTCGCCAGATCCTGGCACTTGTGTGGATCTTCTCTGATTTTGGGTTTTGTTGTTGTTGTTCATTGTTTGTTTCAGTTTTTTACCCCCCCACCCCCTTTAGTACCAGAAAGTAACTTAACTCTTCTTACTCTCAGAAGAGGGACAGGAATGGACGGACTTATAAAAAGGAGTAATATATCTTACAAGAATCCTGAGTTCTTATGATGACTTGTTAATGACAATTCTTTGAAACCTAATTATTCCTTGTATACTACAACCACACCCCCTCTGTGAGAGGATTTTTACAGTGAATCTTCATGCCTTTTGTTCCTTTAATAATACAGAACTGCAGAAAAACTTTGGTTTCAGTGAGAGTTCCTGATCTGTTTGCAGAAGCTTCCCTTAAACTGTGTGAGAAATGAAGGGAGAAAGGGAAGTTAGGACAGATCTCCTATAACCTTTGGTCACTGCAGACATGAGAAGAGGAAAAAGAGAGGCTTAATGATCAATCCAATAAATCACCAGATTCATACTAGACATTGCCCACCTTTACAAAAGTTCTGGTGTTTTGTGATGAGATTAGATCACTGGAAAGTCTGCTATGCAGAATTTAACTCTAATTTCTGTCAGCTAGCTGCTGTCACCTTCAAGGAATAGATTTCATACCTTTCAACTATTTTTTCATTTTATTTTTTTTTAGCTCTGTGTAGAATATAAATTATTGCACTGCCCACTTGCATGTTTAATCCTTCTTTCATTTTTATCAAGCTTTAGACTTCATTCTGTAAAATGTCACTGGTTAGCCTCAGATTCAAAAAGAGCTTCTAAAGGTTCTTGTGCTTTATATCCTGAATAACCTGCCTGTGAATACAGTCTTCAATACCAAGCTAATTGCAATTCTGAATGTCTCCATAATCTGTCCATAAATGTGGTAGTGGCAAACTCTTCCAGAGGAGGATTCAGGAAAGCCTCCTTCAGAAAGGAGGAGACACTATGGGCAACATTTTGGAAGCTGCCTCTGTGATTCATAGGTGCTAATTTGTTCTGAAAAAAAAAACCCAAAAACCAACAACTTTGGAAGCTCCCATGTTGAAGCAGAGCAAAGAGAACAGGAAAGGCATTTTCCTTCCCTGCTCAGTCTGACTGATGCTCATGCTCAGTTGCTACTGGTAGTTATCATAAACTACAAAAAGGGACATGCTACTTCTTGAGCAGCAACCTTTCTCTTTGCTATCATTTGGCAGGTTACGTTGTGGTCTTGCAGGCTAGAGTTTTTTCCTAACCATTCTGTGGTATCTAGACTTGGAAGACAAGGTGCTTTGAACACTTCAGCTTAAAATCTTTAGGTCTCTGAGGTATTTGTGTACTAATTCTTAAAGATTACTGGAAAAAACAATTATAAAAGTACTTAAGGCAGACTTGATCGGAACTGCAAATAGACAAGAGTTACATTAAATTGCAGCTGGGATGGATTTCTCACAAGTGTGGAAATATCAGATGAGTATAATCTTTCACTAGATTATTAATCATTTGCTTGCTTTCCTGTGTCATGGACTGCAACACTTCATTTGTTTCAACTCACTTAAGTTATCCTTGCCAGGATACATGTACTCTGTATCTGCTACCCGATACACATTAGATAGCTTAGGACTTCTTTTGAGAGGTGACAGTGAGTGGACAGGTGACAAGTTCCGTAGTTAATGAGCACTGATGGCCCTGGAAAACAGGATAGTAAGCCCAGCTCACGGGAAGTTTTATCCAGTAAAAGCTGTGCGTGGCCTTCGGAGCTACTTGCATCCCTGGAGGATGCAGATGCAGGTTCCCTGGCCAGACACACGGTGCAGTGAGGTTAGGCTGCTGCGTGGCCAAGCCTCTCCCCCTGCTCACCCTGGCTCTGTTGCCTTAGAGCTGCCTGAATTTGTGCTGGCTTTCACTTTCACAACTTCAGGCTGATAGGGAATGCTTTCTTTTTTTTTTTTTTTTAAAGCACTGCCTGTCTAGTAATTTGTTTTTCTTCCTTTATTTTTTGGGCTATTTTCCCCTGGTATAACACTAGCTCCACACAGCAGATGCTCATGTGAACTGTATCATGCTGACATTTCAGTGGGTCTCTTCCAGGGCTCCTACATTGAATTATAGAATGTTTTAGGTTGGAAGGGACCTTTAAAGGTCATAAAGTCCAACCCCCCTGCACTGAGCAGGGACATCTTTAAATAGATCAGCTTGCTCAGAGCCCTGTCCAACTTGACCTTGAATGTTTCCAGGGATGGGGCATCAACCAGCTCTCTGGGCAACCTGTTCCAGTGCTTTACCACCCTCTTCATGAAAAAAGTCTTTGTCATAGCTAGTCTGGATCTACCCTCTTTTAGTTTAAAACTAGCACTCCTTGTCTTGTTGCAACAAGCCCTGCTGAAAAGATTGTCCCCATCGTTCTTATAGGCTCAGGGCATGTCAACTGCACTGCTCAGTTTGGTGTCATCTGCAAACTTGCTGAGGGTGCACTTGATCTCACTATGGCACTAATGAAGATATTAAACAGTACAGGTCCCCATATGGACCCTTGAGGGACAAGACTTGTCACTGATCTCCATTTGGACATTGAGCTGTTGACCACTACACTCTGGATGTGATCTCTCTGGATGCTGAGGACAATAACATAAAGCAGCCAAAAATATTATCTTCCTATGCTTAAGCAGACATTGTAAATAAATTGATGCCAGAAAAGCCTAGCCGTTTCCAAAAGTAACAAGGGGGGTGGGAATCCCAACAAAAAACTTTGGGTGTTTGCAAAGTGGAGCACAATTCATGGTTTATGTCTAGTTAAGCTGTTTTTTTTCCTGTGTACATATATGATTTTTTTTTAAAGAGCGTCTTCTGAATGTCTTGAAGAAGAATGTAATTCAGAGCAAGGCAAGTTAGTCTTTTAAAAATAAAAGCCAAAAAATAGGTATTAAACTTTATTCTTGCCTCAGTGAACTCTCTGCACTGCAGCAAGCGATTCGTTTCTCTAGCTGCTGGAGCCTGCCTGCCCCTGCTCCCAGGTCTGTGCCCTGTGTTATGTCTCAGGCACTTCTTACATGTTGCACATGAACACCAGCAGCAGCTCAGCCCACCTCCTAATAGAAAGCATGTGGTACTGGTTGTGTCCCTGCTTGCCTGGCTCATTATACCTGCTCACAATAGTTAATGTGGGCACCTTGTGCTCTGACCACTGTTGGATTGGCCTCTTTAGCTGAATTTCCTCTGTTTTTACAACAACAATAACTCTGTTCCAGAGCTAGGCACCAACAGATGTTTTGGGGTGACTTCTTTGCTCTTCCTTGGCCAATGCTCCAAGCTATTTTACCCTGTTTACTACATGTCTGTGCCAGAATGGTGCAAATCTGGGAAGTTATGTGTTTACATCAGGAAACGTTTGACCACAAACACTTGAGCCTTCAGAAAGCCTGTTGGAAGCATTGTGCTTTCAGACTTCTGTGCCAGCACCGTCTTCATATCTGGTACTGCTGTATAAACTTACCCAGGGATAGGGAACTAAAGGAGAAAGAACTGCCTTTGCTTACTACTGTGCATCCCTAAAAAGTTCAAAAAGAGCATTGTCCCACCACACCCACCTGTCCCCTCAACAGGGTCTGACAGAAGGTGCTTGGTTAGCAAAGCAAATTTAAAGTGACAACTTATTTGTCTTTGTTACTGTCGACAGGTGGAAGTTTCATTCTTAAGCTTAAAAACACCTCCTTCTGAAGTCACATAGGTATCCCTTCCAAAAATGCCTCTTGCTAATGTTGATACTTCTACCTGCATTTTTGGAGTCTCAGGACACTTCCATTATTTATTTAATTCATGCTGTACTGGGATGGGATGCTGCTTGTGTGTCTCCCTGGCTTTTCCTCCTCCCCAAGTTTGTGTAAATCTTGATGGTTTATAACTAGGGAGAATTAAATCTGCTATTGAAATGGGCTTCCATCCATCCCTAGGAGTGCCATAAAATTTTAATGTCTTTGTTATTTAGTGTGCTGTATAAGTCAGGAATAATTTTCTGTTTTTCACAACACTGGACAGTTTCTTTAGCTCTGTAGGATTCTTATTCCCTACAGTTTTCCCATCTCCCCTACATAAACTGATCCTGAGTTGTGGCTACAAAACTATTCTTTTGGAGACAGACAGTTTCACAAAGTACACAGTGTGTGTGGTTAATATTCACAGCACATACTTGATTCATAATTTATCATTAACTTACTCATTTTAATTTCTTCCCAGCGGGGTTTGTAACACGACCGTGTTATCCAGTTTCTTTCCTCTACAGCTCTGGCCATCTGGAACAGTCTTGCTACGTGTCTTCACCTTAGTTACACTTCCCATTTCTTAAAATGTAAACAAAAATTATCAGATATAGCATCCCACTATTAGATACCAAATAAAAATAGCTTAATTTTCAGAGTGAAGGGACTCTTGAAGTTATCACTGAAATCCATAAACCTGCCATGAGGGCTCATAATCAGTGAAGAGGAATGCAAATCTTATGGGTTTAGAAGGCTTAGGTTGTGGCTGCTCTGTGTTTAAACATTTCCAGTAGCATATTAGTCAGCTTTGAAATGCATCACCCACTCACCCACGCCCAAATGGCATTGGTGTGCTTGGTGGAGCGGTCTGACAGCATCCAAACTGGATTTCCTTCAGCAACAACCAAACTGAACTAGACTCCAGCCTGCTCATGGGCATTCAGCCCCCAGGACCAGACTGCTGGGAGAAGTAAGAGCCCCTAAATACCCAACAGCAGAGAGATTTCATCTTCACCTTCAGTTGCTTCCCTCTGTGGACACATTTCTACCGTGCTGCACCATTTGCTAATGGATGCTTAGTCTATATTCTTATTCCTACTAATTCTCACCTAATGAAGACCTTTCATTGTTGCTCTGAACATTGAAGGCAGCTTGGAGGAAAAGATTTAACTCCCTCCTTGACACCTAGCTGAAGTAATTCATATTGGTACGAACAGTGTTGAGCTTCAAAGCACTCTAATATTTGCTTGGCTTCAGAACACATTTATTCAACATACCTTGCATATTTTTTTCTGTCAGCAGGAATAATTAGAGGGCATTTGATTTCTCCTCAGCTGGTAAAATAACCAGTCTGTTGACTGTATATAAAAGCCTTAAGACTATTTTCTTGTAGAACCTGTAGTCCTCTCTTCTGGGAGTGGACCTAGAAGAAGAAAAGATGCTTCAGAAACATGTTATGAAGGATAACCTTGTGGTTTTTTTGCTTTGGCTTAGCAAAGTCTGTGACAAGGTGCTGCACTTCTTCACCATCTGTAAAGTGTATCTGGCTATCTAATTATTTGTTTTGCTGAAGAGTCTTCCTCTACACTATTTGATAATTAAATTTGGTTCCTCAGGATGATCTTAGCTACGCATGTATAAATCCTACTAGGAATTGATGCCACCACACCTGTTCTAGTTCAAAACACACCAAAGGCTGTTTTCTTTTCCTGAACAACTAACCCTGCTTGGGTTTCCTCCCAGCTTTCATGTCCTGTAGACATACTCCAGGTCTTTCCTCCCCACATTTGCAGAACAAAAGCTTTTCACAGACATCATGTTGTTGAAAATCCTGTAGTGGGACCTGAAGAGGCACAGTCACAGTGCTTCCTCAAGATGAAATAAAAACTCGTTTGGATGTGTTTGGGAATACTTTTATAATATTGTCCAGGAGATTTCATTCTTGAACTTGTGAAATATACCCTGGACTCTCCTTCAGTGGCTAGTAACAGTTTTCATAAGTTGTACATAACTACCTTTTGTTTCCTCTTGCTGCCTATAATTTTGTCAGTGTAGAATCTCTATTTTAAGGCTAGATTTTGCACATATGGAACTTTATTGGATGATGACACATTTGGGGCACACTTTCAAATGTTACTGTATTTTTTGTAAAAATAGAAGCAAAACTAGGGGTCTCTTTAGAAGGGAAAATGAGACTTTTGCTCTCCTACCTAATTGGAAGTAGGAAAAAAAAGGACTTTTAATTAAAAATTTGACATGACTGTTTTTTGAAGCATGACAGATTTAAGTGTTAAGTCACTTAAGGATAAAATACGATGTTGCAAAGGTACAGAAGAAACCTGCAAGGAATCTATTTGCACAGGCATGGTAATGCCTCAGGGATGCCCAGCAGTTATGGACCTTGGAGCAGCTGGTATTTTACAAGCACTTTCAATGCAAGTTTCATTTCAAATTATTCTCTGTCTAATTGAGCAAGTGAAGGAGGTTGTCCTAGCGAAGGACCACACCCTGCTATGTGAAGACACCCAAGTGATCTCATTTAGTGAACACAGTTTAGCTGGAACAGGACCAGAGTACCTAGGGAGGAAGAGGATGAGAGCAGAGTTAGGGAGACTTGGGGGAGGACGTGGCCTTAGGAAGAGGACCAATCAAACCCTGTTAATAGGGCACCAATAGCTGAGAAAATGGGTGGCCTACAAATGCCAAGCTGTAGCCAGAGGAGGTCCTCAGAGACTAGTAAGAGGAGTTGGGACAGTATAAGGAGGAGCTATACTGGAGTGGCTCTTCTCAGATTTCAGCCAGCTAATAACGACTGCGTGTTCTTAGTCTGCAGAGGAAAGCGTGAACCTCTTCAAGGGGGATCAGGACTGTTTTGTCAGAGAGCGAGCTGTGGATGCAGCTGGAAGAGGAAGTGTGATGGTTCCCGGCTGCTCATCGTATCCTTCCTCCCAGAGGTTTTCATCCTCTCACAGCTGCCAGCTAAGTTGGTCATGTGGATGACCCCTCACTTGGTTAAGCAAAAAGGATCTAGCCTAGGTTAATTAGTTTGAATTGCATGGCTTTGGTAATCTGTCTCATGTTGATTGAAAGTAGCTGGAGGATGGTCCTACAGGCCAAGCAGGGGGAAGATAACTCCTAGCAACAGCAGGCTCTAGGAGACAGAAACCTCTTCAGGTGCAGTGCTACTTAAATAAACCCAAGTAACTAAATGGACAAACATCTGCATGGATGTTTATACGCAAAGCAGAGGAAATGAATGAGGAGTTACTAGGGCAGGCAGGAGGGGGATGGGGGAAGAAAAGAACCATTAAAGGAGGAAAACAGAGGTTAAAGGTGGGGAAAATAACCCATGTTGTGTCAGTGTGGGGGGTCTAATGTGCCCTCTGCAGGGACAGCTCCTGTGAAAATTAGGGTCGTCTTGTGACTTCTGGTTGACGTGCATAGAATAAATTTTCTTTTTAAACATGGTATGTTAACATTGTCTATGTTAGCATGACAATTGAAAGCACTTAAAAGCACTTAAAGACTTTGGAAATGCAGTAACATCTAGCTCCTTTCACCATCTGAAAACTCAAATTTCAGATCAGCTTCTCGGGGTTTGATTGTGGTTGGGAGTTAGGTTACTGGCTACCTGCTCCCTTTGCTAGCTGTGGGAAGCTGTTTCTCGTTCTTAGCCTGTCCTGCAAAGCCATCCCCTGTTCTAAAATGTCATGTCATGTAATCAGTCACCTCTCTAGTTATGACTGCTCAAGAGTTCGTTACCTCTTGACAATAATGAGCTAAAGGAACCAGCACGCTTTGCTCCATGGACACACCTTGATGGGTTTAAATTATTATAGTGCATCACAGGGGAGATGAGGAGAGGACTGAATGAGCCTTTCTTTTCTCTAAAGCTATGAATCTTTTGCAGAGTTTTAAATCGATTTCTACTCTGTTTTTCCCCTCCAAATGTCTCATGCGCTAATGGGACCTCTTGTATTTATTCACATTGGACATTTTTACAAGAAAAGCTATTAAGAGGAAGGACTGAAACTCAGTCCAATTTGCCATGTATCCGGAGGCTTAACCAAAACTATTATTACATGAAAGAATGGAGGAAATTAAGAACAGGGCCTTCAGAATACCGAACGCCAGTGCAATTTTTTTTTTTCTTAATTTTCTTTCTGTCTAATTAACTCTGAAAGAAGTTTGAAAATAATTAGGCACTAGGAAGGAAAAAGGGTAAAAAAGTCTTACCTAACTCTTCTCTGCGTGTTAAATATTTCCGTGCTATGTTGCAGGCATCTTCTGCACTGAAAAAAAAAAAGTAATTCAAGAATGGCTAACATGAACTCTAATGGTGCTTCTGGAAAAATCCTCTCCTCAGTTACTGAAAAGTGTGATGAGAGCCTCCTAGATAATAACATAGAGAGCTGTCAAGGTTAAGGAACGGGCTGGTTTAGATGATACTACTCAGAAGAAAATGACCTTAAAAAGAAATATTTATTTGGTTGATTTTTTCCAAAAGCAGAAAATAGTGAGAAATGGTTTTAAGAGACCTAGGATATTCTCTTTTGTAAGTTTAATCAAGAGTAAATTAAATTAGATAGAAATGTTAGCATCTTGAGAGCAGGCAGCTTCTCTGTGATAGGTTTAGTTATGAATAACCTGGTATACTTGGTAATGCTGTATTGATTTTCCTCCAGCCCCCATCCCATTTTTTGCAGTCTGTGCCTCATACAACCTCAACATCTGCACCTACTTTGATCATAGCATGGAGATCGTAGACTTAATCTAATTTGATGATAATTGTAGGGGACTTCTGCATGGATAATGATGAGAGCTGGTAGAATAAAAGACTGTATGGTACCCAAGAGTTAAAACATGTAGCCTGTTTGAATGCCTTTGCTTTTAAGTTGGATGAAGTATGTGAAAAATCTTGTTTCCAGCAAGATTTTAATTACCCCATGAAAATCTGCCTCTTTGTATGGAGTTCCAAACTGGATATTGAGAAGCAGAAGAGCCTAGAAACTGTCAGCACAGTCATAACTGTGAAGTTAGGAGGCAGTGGGTCTAAACTGCATGTAACCCTGTGCTTATTTCTTTACTACAAAAGCAACGGAGTATTTCCGTCAAGACATACACATCCTTCTTCTAAATAAGTCACAGTGACCTCGACCCTGAATGCTTCCTATAGTGAGCCTTTTCTGCCACTGTTTTCTGCAGTTTTCTGGTATGTGGCCTTTGGGGCAAAAGGAAATGTCAACTGTATTGCAGTTCACCCGTTACCAGAAGTTTTCTTTTTCTCTCCACAATAACTAAGCGTCTTGAGTACACTTGACACAAATATTATACTTCATTTTTTGCTGCTTAGAAGCTCTGGTTCTTTTGCCTTTGTCTGTTTATTTGGAGTATTATTAGCTTTTTTATTTTGGCTGCATTCAGCCTGCTGTTCCCAGGCATAGCGGGTTGCAGGTTTCCTGTGAAGAATTCTAGGAAAATAGGAAAGACTACAAATTGCCTCAGCTGGCAACCTAGTAAGAGAAAGCATAACGTGATGGGAAGCCTTACTGCAGTGCCACTGTGTGTTGAGAGCAGTTGTTTTTGTCTTACTGGATGTGCTTTTCCAAACGTGTGTGCTTTTCTTGTGTCAGGAAAGACTGCAATACTCCCTTATAAAGAGGTACGAGCTTTTTAAGGCTCATTTATACAGACTCTTAAGTTAAAACCTTAGAACATGCCCTGAATAGATGATGCACTGTGAAATAAAACGGAGACCTTTGTCACGACCAGGGTCACCACGTGGACCCAGTCTCTTTGCTGGGTTAGTTGCAAAGGTACTGACCCCTGTAGTTTTCTATCTGTTGTAACAAGAGTCTTTTGATTCTTAGTGAGCGTGGTAGCATCCTGGTGATGATCTGCCTCATGGCCTGCCAGAGTTGTGCATTTTGCTAAGCTTTTCATAAAATTATGAAGAAGGCATTCATTCTCTTCTCTGAAGAGTTTTACAGCCTAAGTGGGAGAGACAAATGGGCAAAGGGAGGGATAGGAGCTACAAGTACAAAAGCAGACTGATTGGTTGATGACAATCACACAAGCTCCACAATTGTTTTATTGTATTTTTTTCAGTTTTCAAGTTTTGTACATTTTGTGTGTTAGGGGGAGGGTTAGAGCAGAAAAGGAGAGACAGGAATCTGGGAGAAGGGAAGTACTCACTTCTAATCCTTTATTCTTTAGCTGAGGTTTGCTGAGAAAGGCTCTCTAATTAAACAGCTAATGAGATACGTTGTTCTTGTGCCTCCACTTTGAAACAATAAGAAATCAACCATATGTGCACCTTTGACTTGTAAATTTACTTCAGGCTTGTGATTATAGTAAGACTATAGATCATCACCACAGCAGTCCATCACTGCTTACACTTGCTTTGGGTGCACTTGCTTGGACTGTGGAGTCCTGAAAAAAATCCAGATTTTCCCACTCTTATCCCTTCCCTTCATGTTGTTTGGGGGTTTCCTTTTGAAATTTTGAATGGAAGGTATTAGTAGCCCCTTTGTAAACAGGGTGATCTAATTTTTAGCATCTCTCCTTATTTTTTAAGGAGAAATGCTAAAAATAAACAAGCACACAGGCTCATGAATTAAGGAAGTTTATTATGGACCCATAGTACTTCTCACCTGATGAACTTGGTCATTACTGTTCTTTAACCATTCAACTATCTGTGCTCTACGGAAAGAAAAAAGCTTGGTGTCTTGAAGTGTTTGTATATCTGTATAATATGGGAATGATCAAAGTGTAGCTGACTTTACAACGTACCCGATGTCTGCTTCAAAACTCAAAAAAATCTTTGCCCGTACAGCTAGCATCCAGAGAAAAAGTACAGTAACTTTTATCCCCAGACCCTTGCTGTTTCCATGATCTATAGTGCTCCAGATTAAGATCTAAGATTTTCTGAAGAAGGTTTTAATTGTTGTGGCTTCTACAATCGCGATATTTATTGCATGAATTTCAAGGTTTGACTCTTAAAAGCTTTTAGAAACTTGCCAGATCATCTCGGGAACAAAAAAAGCTTTTTAACCATCTAACTGCATCAGTGATAATTGACAGCTCTGGGTCAAAGTAGAGAGGGGCACCCGGGATCAATTACTGATGTCTGAATTTGATTTTAATCATCCTTGCCTGTGAGTGTGGACTAATTTCTTTGTCCTCTGTACAGAAGATTCCACTGACTGCTAAACAACACTGTTTTATGAAAGGTCATAGTATTGTTGCAGAGAGGTTTCAAGATGTTTCTGCAGCTAATTGAATCAAAAATTATTTTCCTTTCACAAGGTGTATCTGGGAAAGGTGTGCCACAATGTTTCACCTTTAGAAAGTGCATGAATATATCGTGTCCAGTAGCGTGCATTGTGAAAATCTTCCTACTTCTCATTTAGCATTCGTGACTCAGATGGCTTAGCTATGTGAATGATGTTGTGTAGATTGATGTCTGAGCTTGATAAAGGGATTCAAAGGGATAAAGTGGAACTCGCAATAGCCAGAAGTCATCCTGAGTGTTTGTGTGTAGAACCACACTCAACATTCTTCATTTTACTGCTTCATCCACAAGTATTTTTTAAAAAAAGACCAAAGACAAATAGCGTATGCCCGTGAGGATGAATTTGGAGTATTCTCTTTAAAATTCTCTCAGGTATTTCTCAAGAATAGGGTTTGTGTGTGTTCCAACTTGTCGGGAGGAAAATGTGTCTTCTGTAAAATTCTCACAAGTAGCAACATTTTTTTTTCCTCCCAGTTCTGCATGATGGGTTACTCATGCACAGTTTATCTGTTCCTTCCCTGAAGACTCTTCTTTTCCATCAGTACATTTACTCAGGAAAAACAAACCAGGAGGACTCAGGAGAGTGAACTGCATGATTAACCTTTGCCATTTTTTTCAGAGCTGACATGCGTTAATAACAAAGTACCACAAACTTATTGTCACTAACTTGGTTCTGCTTTCACTTTGTCCCTGTACATAGAAAAAAAAATAAAAATGTAGATGGGAGTGTAATGCATTTGCACAGCTATTTTTACAATGGTTTGAAATAATCACAATCTGCCTGCAAAGGACCCTAGTCAAAATCTGAAATGTCGAAACTCATCTTGAGCCACAAATCAGTACGTAAATAAATAACTTCCTTTTTCTTCCTGGTAGAAAGCACTTTAGCAGCTCCTACTAAATCATTTGTCATGTAGGTTGTTGGTTTCTTTAAAAAATATCTGCTGGCCCAGACAAATTAAGAATGAGTTGTTGAATGCATACTAAATTTCTTCAGTGTATTTGCAATTTTTAAGTATTTCCTCAGGAGCTCCCATAAAGGAGTATACAAATTATTTCAAATTTTTCTCTAGCAATTTCCTGAGAACGTTTTGTTTATTTTCCTCAGCAGGAAGAGCTCAGGGGTTTACCGTGCATTAAAGTTGTACTGTAAAGCATTGATGTGATACTGTATTTTTGAAAAACAGAGAAATTGTGCCAAGCGTAGGGATAAGAGACAGAAACCTCTTCAATCTGAATTCGCCAATTGGAAACTAAACTATTTCTGAGCAGCTCTGATGGAGAAACAATCCTTAAAAATGGAAAATAGCCTTTGTTCTTTTATTGCGTTTAGTTTACAAGATGAACAAGAACCAACAGGGCAAATAGTGACTCTTAAGTGATTCCATTTGCTTCATATTTATAGTTCTACAAAAAATACAAATCCCTTCCTTTGGGAGGATTTATACGCCTCTTACCATCCCTAGAGCAGCTATATTAGACAGGATCTTACCCTTTCTTGGCAGAATTTGCTGTGCCTTAGTCCAACAATAAAACAAAAGGTAAAAGCAAAATGAGTGATTTCTAGCAGGTTTGATTCTGCACTTAATAAAGTCTTATTCTAAAATAACACCCAACAACCTCCGAAGTTCAGAACTCCCTCTCTGAAATCAGAACTAACACTCATTTTAGATACCAGTTTTCACTGAAGTTACGTTTTGTTGTTTCTTGGAAGAAGTCTTTCTCCTCACTTTAGGATACACTTACAGGAATTTTATGTTTGCTGGCGTGATCTGCACCTATCTTATTCTTCACTGCTCTGTAATTCCGCATTACATTTGAATTTAATTTATATGGTGGTTTTGATGTATGTTTGAGACTTTTTCTTTGCTCTTTTGGTTACTGGTTATCCCTACAGTGGGATTTTACCCAGCTTCCAAGAACTCACCCCTCTCCTGGCTAGTCACTGACCACTGATTGCCAGTAGCTTATAGCCCTGGGACCTCCAGGATCATCCTGTGTCCATACTGACAAGGCTACACTGCTCTCCTGTGTCCTCCATGTTCCTTTTTGGTTTAAGACCCCAAGCAGTACTTGTTTTTGCCATCTGCTACCTATATGTAAGTCTTCCACCATACAATTATACAAAGCTAAGCTAAAGGCTAAAGATGAAAGAAAGTAGGTAATAATCACCTAATAGTTGTTAGATACTTAGTCTTACAACTAAACAAGATCAAACACAGCTCCAGGCAGGCTCACACTGACATTTCCTCACACCTCTGCTGGTAGCATGAGGCAAAACCAAGGATAATGCTTGGCCTGTTACAAGCAATGGGAGCACCATATTTATGGGGAAATGGGGCTACAATAGAGACTTGGCAAATGGTGGAAGACATGGTGTTTGGGATCACTGAGAGGGAAAGCTGGGGCTGGTGAGGAAGGAGAAATGTGCAGCCAGTTTGACACATGAGGGGTGAGCATGGCATGAGGAAAGAAATAAGGCATTGACTTCAATTTGCTTTTATATATCTTCAGATGCGAAAGCGTAAGGATGTAATAGAGTTTCTTCTTAGTGTAAAAGATTTTCTGGTACGACCTCAGTTTTAGAAAACAAGGTGTTTGATATGTCTCAGTTACAGGACTGTGGGTTAACAGGGTATAGACCAAATACTGAAGAACAGACAATTCTAGGAGCTTTTAAAGACCGCCTTCAGCGTGCCTTGCCATCACCCAGAGCTTCTCAGAGGGCCTCTTCTTTGTGTTTTCTGTCAGAGACAATAGCAGGTCTGTGGTCTGCTGAAACTTCCTTCCAGCCGGGCAAGGAGAGTGATCCCCAAGGGTTTTACCCCACCAGTTACACCAAAAAGCATGCTTTGCTTAAGTGAAATACTTCAACCAAAGCAAGGGGGCAAGTGAGACTTTCAAAAGCACTGCAGGTCTGTATGACCCCTGAGTATTATTTCTCTCTTACCTATTTTTTTTTTTTTTTTAATTTGTTATATTTTGGACAAAGTATTGATTCCGTTGAAAACTTGATTAGTATTTGTAACAAATTGAAATACTTCCCCTTGAAGTTCGTCTGTTATCTCTCCTGGGGGGAAAGAATCTGAAAACTAGCTGACCCTGTTGGTTAGGGAAACCCCTTCAGCAATGTTTCCACTGGTTTAATCAGTCTGGTTTCCAGCACAGCTTCAGCCAGAATGTGGTTAGCCTGAAATTATTACAGCTGCTGTTTGAGAACAGCAATAAGAAAGGATTGTCAGTAGTTTGAAGACCAGCTTGGTATTTTGGAGACCAGGCTGAAAATCCCTGTTCTGCGACAGGCTTCCAAAGTGCCTCAGTTCCCTGTCTGTAAAATGTGAACAGTGCTTTTTTACAACCAATGTTCTGTGAGGATAAAAAAAATAATTAAATAGTTTGAAAATTTGGGTGGGAAATGATACCATAAAACATATGTGATTGAAAAATCTTTATTTTCTGTAAAAAAACCCAAACCTTACCTTGTTATGAACTTAGTAGTGCTTCTTTATGGGTTTTTGTTTGGTTTTTTTCTTCCTCCCTCTCAACAAGTCATTATGTCAGTAGAGTTATGAACAAACTTGGACCCACTATGAAGAACCTAGTAGGATGGTGGAGATAAAATATTTCAATAAATCCAGGACCTGGAATTCATCGCCACTAAATTATAACCCTTTTAAGAAATACTTTTGAGAAACATGGGAACTGATGACACAGTTCTTTAATGAAGAAAATCAAAGATGATGAGTTCTATAGGCAGTATTTAGCTAGTTGTCAGTAATTAGCTTCAGATGAGATTGTCGTCTTTAATGTTTCTTGACTGTTCTTGGATGAGTTGGAACGTACGATGAAAGTGTAATTACAGCCTTTGATATGTTGGTGGATGTCTCAGTGCTTCCTGGAAGAAGTCCAACAGGTTGTTTGGCCAAGTGGTTTGTGGAATAGCCAGTTGCCTATGCAAATAAAGGAAGAAAGAGAAAACCGTTTAATTGTTCATGCAGTCAGTGGTCTCCTCACATATATTTTATGATGTGGTATTTTAAATGCATCTAAGGAAAAGTCAATCTAATGAAAGAATAAATGCTTTTTGTCTTTTATGTGGATTGTGTTACTTGTATGCTTATTGTACTTTTTAAAGTTCAAGCTTTTTAATGCTAATTATTAAAACAATAAGTTCAGCGTGTCTAGGGTGGAGAGAATGAACACTTGAACGAATACAGTCTGTGCAAGTGGATTCGGATAGGATGTATGTTGGTTTTGTGCTGGTGTAAGTACTGCTACTCTGGGATTGCATCAGTGCGTTGCAAATGCGAATCAGGGCTTTAGTGTTTTAAAAACAATTTTCTATCATTTCATTCTGAACATTTACACTTTAGTGAAGCTATAAGCAGTTTTAAAATAAGGTCTTGAATTTAGAAGCACTAATAATTTCAGATTTCTCTGTCAGATTCCCATTTAATAAGACTTCAAGTGCTACTTTCATTGGGCAACATCTTGTTTCTTGCAGTAATTCCCAGGGATGGGAGAAGAGAAAGAGGGAACAGGATCACTGCGTGGAAATCTTAGCAGAAACTTGAATTTCATGTGTGCTTAAGCTCAGTACATTGGGAGAACTTTCAGTATCAGCACACAAAATGACCACCTGTTATGCAACCATGGTTTTAGTCTAATGAATTAACTATGTATTCATACCTAGTTAATTAAAGTTAGGGGCTTTAATTAAGATCAGTTAAAGCTAAAACTTCACTCCCTGCCCTTAGGTGAAAATCCATGGCCTTCTCACTCTCTTCTTCCTCCTCCCTACTCTACCTCTTCTTTGTCAGGTCAGTATTTTGGAAAATCTGTGCACTGTAAGTACATAGTTCTGAAATGAATTACGTTTGGATTTTTCTTCTGTAGATGTTTATTATTGTCTCAAACGGATCCCACACCTGAAGGTTTTTATCTGTGGATGATAATGACAAACGTAAAAGCATTCAGGTGCAGAGGGAAGAATTAGAACAATCTACAAGTCAATTTTGTCTGTAGAAACTGCATCACTGAAATGGACATCAAGTGTCACTTGTATAGGAAGAAAATTGCAAGTCTCTAAAAACCTCTAATGTCATTTCCAACTCTGCATTTCCATCAGCATGGGAGTGAGGTAAAAAATGAAAATGACATTAATAGGTGTAATATTTTTGTAAACATTTCATCTAGTGGAAAATAGGAAGCCTTTTTGCTACTGTTTTGCTGAGTATGCTAGTGGGATCTTTTGTTAAATAAGGTTGTGTAATTGAGGATAAATATGTGCTATTGCATTTTTATTTGCTCAGAATGTACACGTGCAAGTACTTTTTTGAGCACAAGAGTTTACTGATGAACTTAAAAACTCAAATTAGTAATGAAATCAAACAAGCAATGCAATTAAAAAAAAAAAGCCTTAAGAGAATGCTCATGGACTACGTAATAATTAAATTCATAGCAAAAAGAAAATCTTACAGTAGGTGCAATCACCAACATTAAATTTGTCATTGTATGAGACTGGGGGGAGTCTAACAAATTACTAACTCTATCTGTTTTCTATTAGTCATGTATATGGTGATGTCTGTGCTGGATGCTTTTCATTTTTCTTCCCTCTTGGACTGGAAAATGATAAATAGTGCACCCTCTGGTAGGAATTTCTATTTGCATGTATTTGGCATAACACGGGAATTTTAGAAACGAGTGAACATTTCTCTTGTATCTGGAGTATGTCTAAATTATCACCATTAATGTCCCCACTGCACATGGCTGAGCAAGACAGTAAGGCACTGTGTCAAATTTAGTCCAATTCCTTCTGCTGTTAAATGAACAACCACCAAGAAACTGAAGTCATTACTGTTCCTAAAGTCCTGTTTAAAACCGAAGCAACTAAATTCAGAATAATGGCTAGTTTTTCACTATGAGTTGGCTCCATTTTAAATGGGTTTTAAGAAAGCTTTATCCCCTGTGCTTAAGCCCATACATAATAGATTACATATTCTGTAATAACAGCAGCGTTTATACTCTGGTGATGTTCTGCTGAAATGTGCCTGAGATCTTAGGGCCGTGCTTAGTTGAAGTCATTCAGTCCCTGGGCTTGCGTAGTGCCTGAAAAATAGTTCCCTCTCAAGATGCACAGAACCCTGCCTGGCACTTCTCCTACCCTGCGAGCAGGTGGCCAGCACATTGGTGCAGAATGTCCAAGCCACGCTGCTGTCTTCAATTAGGATCCACTCAAAGCTGACTCATCTGTTACTACGGGGCTCTTGTCAACCTGACTGCTTTCAACCCCGAAGTGTTAATGCGTATTTGCCGCAGCGCGGTTGTCAATCACTCACACCAACACCCTCATGGCAAGGATTTGCTCCCTTGGTTTAGCAGTAGTGCTGTGGGGACGGGGCTGCCTCATCCAACCTGCAAAACCGAGGACCACGGTTTTGTTTTGTGCATCTGTTCCTTTTATTTTCCATGGGCTGAGTAACAATTTACCACCCAAAGAGATGAAGGCGTGTAGTCCATGCCTGTTGTGTTTGGATACCAGCACAAAGATGAGATGGTCTGTGGTGAAGTCTTGTGGTTTAGGAAATTGTCCTGCCTATTTTATTTTTCCAGCAGGATAAATCAAAGAAATAAATAGAAAATAAGTGATTTTTACGAATTTTTTTTTTAATTTTTGGTAAATTTCATTTTCCATAACCAAGGTCATACTTGGAGTATGCATTAATACGATGCCTTTCACCCCAGCCCTTTTGTGGTGTGGTGCTCTGTCCCAGTTTTAAGGAGCAGAGAGATGGGGGCTGGTTGATTTTGTGGGTATTAGACCATTCTCTGGAAGCCTTTTTTACTACTGCTAGCACCCTGTCTTTCTTGTGTAGATTCATTACAGCTGTTTGTGGCACAGCATCGGCCGCTGCCTAGACCCTGGAGTTGAAAGCATGCCCTTCTGCAGCCCGAAAGCAAATTAGCCCATCAACTTCATTCTTATGGGATTGTGGCTCTTGATTACTGGGCTCCTGCCACAGAGGTGATTTAATATCTTTTGAGTCTATGCGGACCAGGGTTGATGGAAGGTCATCTCCCAGCTCAGTAAGAAACATGCAAGTTTTCACTTTGTTTTTTTTTCCCCAGTTTAGGCTCTGGTGACACTGATGCAATCCTCACCTTTTATTTTGCTTTCCTGTTCCCCACTTCTGGCTCTTGTAGCTTTGTCTAGACTATAGATATGGACGGTGTGGGAATAATGGGCAAGTGTGCACGTGTATTGCACACACACATTTTGTGTCTTATAAACTTTGCATTACCTATGCGAAGTACTCCTGCCTGAATGAACAGCGTTAAATCAAAACAGGCTGCGAGAGGGGAGCAGCAGGAAATGAAAGAACAGCTAAGATAAGGTATTCAGCTGCATCAACTGCTTTAATAAAAATGGCACTGGTGCTCCTCTCCATACATGCTTTGCCTTGCTCATATCCTTAGCTCATCACAGCTACAACAATGTGGCAACTACAAAGCGCGTTGGGAGGTGGATTTAGGGGGAGAGGGTTGCACGGTGAAGGAAATGTTATCTAAGCAACTATCCCAACCTACTGAACCAGTCAGCAACGCCGTGGCCCGTATTTTCCTGCTGTGCTTTTATGACCAGGTGTCATTTTTACTTCTGCATGAGTTCTCATTATGGCATTGAGGGGGAGGGGAAGCGCTTGCTGCGGGCAACGTGAAGGGGCCTGTGGGCCATCACCGTGTGCTTTGTGCTGCCGCGGGGGCTGCTGAGCCTACAAGAATGGGCCTATTGATGCAGCAGAGTTCTTCACTGGCTGAAAGCAACCAGCAGTGTTTCTGCTGACTTTGAGAGCCTGCCCATAGCCCTGGTTTCACTTCTGTGACACCTTTCCTTTCCTGGCTGCATGAGAAATAGCGTTCAGATTCTTTTTATCTCGTTAGATCATTTGCACGCATGCTCACAGAGGCAAATATCATCTTCTTGTTGTTTTACTTGACTGGTATCTGCCATGGTTATGTCCCTGTAGGTTTGGTCTCTCAGAGATACACAGGATAAGATAATCAAGTGACTCCCAGCTAGACAGACAAGCCATTTTTAAAATCAGGATTTTTAGTGTTTCGTCCTTAGGCTAGGGCATGTGCTTCAGATATACTTTGAGAGGAACATAACATTTTCATACACCTCTGCATTTCTGCTGCAAAGTTGAAATGCAAAACTGCAGCTGGTTTTGTGTTCTGCATTGTGTGCAAGGGTGGGAAACCCCAAATCCTGCTAACACAAAACATACTCTGCACACTCACTTCTTCCCCTGGCAGTAAGACAAGAGAGTGAATGAATGGCATATGACTAGTATTAGTCACACTGATTACTATGTCCTACTGGAAGGTATATTGCTCTGAAGAGGCCATTACAGGAAATTACACCCTCATAGAGCAGAGCTGTTCACCCTAAAATATAAGGAACTTTGCCCAATATAAGAGAAACAATAGTAGAACTAACCCAGTAACAGCAGAGTACTTAGGACTACTGGACAAAACCAGAAATGTTTGTTAGGTCTTACTAGGTGCTAATTCTGGCCTTCCCTTAGTCACCTTCTCCACTTCTTCTGTTCACCTTTCAGTAGACCATCTCTTTTTCTTTCTACAGCCTCTTCCTTGCTTGCTCTTTAGTTTGCCCCTCTCTTTGGGTCTGCTTCGTCCCAATGTAAGTTTTTATTGTTTAACTGCCCTCTCTGGTTTTCTGCAGAGTGCTGTTTTCTGTCCAGAGCCATTTTTACTCTGTTAGTAGAATGCCTTGCACAGTGGGGTCCTCTCTAGTGGTGGGGCTCCAGGGCTCTGTGGTAATGAAAGTAATAAAGGCATGATACTTCATCATATTTGCTTTTATGTTGTTGTCAGTAATAGAATGATGTAATGAGCAAAAAACATAGACCAATTGCCATGTTTTGGTACTTTGAGTCTGCTTTGTAACAATTATCTGGCAAAAGAGCTTTATTAATGCAGGTTATGTGGAAACCACTTGGCTAACAATATAATCAGACCCAAAGTAGCCAACCTAATGGCACCCAGATGCTCCTCAAAATCATTGGATGATCTGAGTATAAGCATACAGTCATTTCTCCCACCTTAGCTAGCCTGTGACCAAATATATTCTTTGATTAACTTCCTTACAGCATGGCTATGTAAATATTCCTGGAGCTGAGAAAGATTTTTTCCCTTGGTGTAGGGGTAAATCATGCACAAGCACGTGGCATTATCATGCTATCAGAGAGGCTGCCAGGCTGGATTCTTTACTGCAGGATGGTTGACTTGCTACACCTCAGTGTTGTGAAACCAGCTCTGCATTGCTATGGGCAGGTGAGCTAAGAGAGGTTTATAGCTGCCTTGTTCTCCTCAAGTGTTGTAGATTAGGCATGGTGAATATAGTAATGAATCTGTTCCAGATTTTTAAGAGTGACCATAAAAGCCATTTTGTTATCTTCTAGGCTTTGGGGTATTTTTTTTGGTGAAACATAACCATAACATAACCATATTGGCATTTGTTTTGACAGGTTATAGTATAATTAGTATCTATAGTGGTGTAAGCTCAGTATTCTTAGTTAAATCAAAAGCCTGAACTCAGTTCTGAGCAGGTAGAACAAAAGGTGAATTGATTTGAGTTACAGGGCTTTTCAGTTTCATTTAAGTGCCACCACTCAGTCTTTATTTGCTACCTTCTAGGCTGTATTTAGATTTTTAAGCAACTAACCTAGAATAGCTAATGAGTCAGAGATCTATATTTAATTCAAGTTTATTTCTAGTATTTAAAAATATCTTAATTTCTGGCACACTGTAATCTGGGGGGGATTTTATTTTAAAGATATGTATCATCTGGTTTAAAACTTTGTTTTAGATAACAATGAAAGTGTATTGAACATGTTAGTGACTTGGAAGTGAGCATCAGTTAGCCTTGTCTTTCTGCAGTGGTATCCCCTAATGACTTCATTTAGAAAGTGGTAAACTGAGCTCCCCAGATATTTGTTCTCATGAGTGCTTAAACTGTCAGTGTTTCTATTGAGAATGTTTACTAATGCATTTGGTTAAAGGCTCAAAAAAGAATTTGTTGTAGTTCTGTTTTGAAATAAGAAAAAAAACACCTTACAGTTTGGTGGGATGCTGTATAGAAAACCTGTACATGCTACTGAATTGCTTCTGCATCCTTTAGAGCATCCGAACCTGCTGCTAACTGAGCAGAGTACTGTATGACAAAAGGCTGAAAATACCATGTGTTTGGTCTAGATATATATATAGTAAGAATAAAAACAGTGTTAAAAAGAAATGGAAGAGAGTAGGATGTGATGGTCAAAAAAAGAAAAAAAAAAGCTTACATTTTCTTAGGGCTTGATGGGGTAACTTTACTTGAGGCTAAAAAGTGGAACAATAAATGAAATAGTCATGAAAGTAGGGCTGATTTCTGGGTTTGCTTCTAGCTGTGCTAGCTGGACTGACAGAACATGAGATTCCACAAATCTGAAGATGCATAGCTGTCTTCTCAAAAGAAACATTAGTACTTTCTTACCAGACCTATTACTACCTAGTCATTTTTTTTTTACGATGAGATGATGGTGAGTCTCTGGAACAGGTTGCCCAGACAAGTTGTGGATGCCCCACCATTGAAAGTGTCGAAGGTCAGGTTGAATGGGGCTTTCAGCAGTCTGATCTAGTGAAAGATGTCCCTGCCCATGGGATATTTGTTGCCTTTGTAAATACAAGGACAAAGGTAAATACTAGGTATAAGGCAACAGGTTCTTGAGGAACCTGCTCTGCAGAGGGTCTGTGAAAGTGTGTCTTCTCCCTGTCTTTTTTTTGGCAAGCCATTCTTAGTGTTCAGCAGCCTGCAGGTGATGTGAGTAGATGAGGTCCTCATTAGACCTTATTGGTCTGAATAAGCCACCCTGACTTTTAACATCCTAGCCCTCTGTTCTCTTATTCGTTCTGGTAGCTCTGTTCTGGTTTAAATGAATGTTTTATGAGCTTGTCTGACTGTAAGTTTCCTCAAGTCTTCCAAAAGAGGCCCTGCTAGTGTCTTGTACCCAGACACAAGTGTTTGTCCCTGCTCAAGGGATAAATCCAGCGTTAGCTGGCATAAATGTGAGAATGGCACTCTGTGTTTGGAAAATGTAGGCAGTTCATTCTGTCCTCTGCCATTTCCTTCTGTGGAGCTGTCACAGTAGAAATCTAGTAAGCTTGTTCCCGATTTTCTGCTTTTTTAATATCTTTTTTATGTCTATCCCTAAGATCACTGACTTTCTTTTCCTGCAAGATACACCAGCTCTTTGTTGAATTTACATTGCTGGCAGACTCACTAGCAAATTATTCCTGTTTGTGACAATGTCAGGACTCCACAAGACTGAACTCTTGAGGACTTGTGTAGTAGCCTCCTTTAATCCTCATAGTTTCGGTACTTAACCACAATTAGTAATCATGTCCACTATCTTTTACAGTCCTGGTGCTAATTTCCACTTTTACCAGATGAATTAATAACTTCCTATATGGCACCATATCAACAGCTTCAGTGAAGTCCAGTGGATTAGATTGTCTCTGTTTCTTTTGTTTAGGAAAGGAATTACCTTATCAGATAAGATAAAGTACATGAGCTGTCTGAAACATGTTTATGAGTTGGCTGAGGAGCCAAAGGTACTGCACTACCATCTGTGGGTTTATGAATTACTGATTTTGGAGAGTTCTTACTGATTTTTGGATAAGAATACTTTGCATTTTTGTTGTTGCTGCTGCCGAAATGTTACCTTTAATCTGCTTTTATTATATTGTTAAATTTTTACCCTTACTAACATTGGTTCACCAGTTGAGTTCATTTTCATGGAGTTTTGTCTACTCCATATTAAACTTGGATATCCAGTGGCAATGTGATAGGAACTACTGTGTGAGTGGGGGAAAAATGTGCAAAATGTTTAGAAGAGTTTCCTTTAGTTTACTGTGCAGTAGGAAAAAGTCCCTATTATTACTACTTGGACTATAAAACAAGTACTAAAACCTACTTGGCTACATTCTCCATGGTTCAGTTTCTGTAATACCCCTTCTGAAAACAAGGTCTGCATGGTAGCTTTTGCATCATCTGATCTAGTCAGCATGCCCCACAATTTACTACTGAAGTGTTTGGTAAAGGGCACAGTCATTATTTGTCCTAAGGCTGCAGTCTTTGCTCTCACTCTTTTAACAGGGAATAGCAGTCTGTTAAGTCTCAGTGACAGAGACTAATTTTTACTGAAAAGTTAAAAGAAACTATTTCCTCTGCTTATCTGGGATTCTTTAGTAGTTGCCTGCACTTATCAGCTTGGCAAAATCCAAGTATCATACTGCATATCCTTTGAAAAACAGGTATTTATTCATAAAGGGCTGAACAGAGTTGCATCAGTGTAATGCATGCAAGTAAGGGAAATACTGCAAGAATATTGACCCTTCTTTCCAGTGGTTGATAAACAAAAAAAACCTAGAAAACATCCTATCACACTTCAACTGATCAAAATAAGAATTCATGTGAATAAATGGCCACCAGGTAAATTACCACTTAGAGAAAAAAAACCCACAAATTGAAGTCACCTCTGTCACTTTAATCAATTTTCAGTGACAAATATAATAATGTTTTTGTCAATAGCATTGTGATACTCCTAAAGTTAAAGACTTGACGATTTTTCTGCAGAGGAACGGAGCCCATTGTTACACTGATGAAAATTATTCTGGATAAATTAGATTTCAGTGATCATGTCTCGTTTTTTTCATCCACAATGAAGTGGTATAGTGTTGTCCAAGCTTCCAAATCCCTTTTCAAAATACTGTCAGATTTTCCAACAGCTTTCCAATTCTTCTTTGAGTAACAATCTCATTTTCATGGGAAAACATTAATGGTTTGTGCAGAGGACTAAAATTGGATGCAATAGAATTATTCTTGCAAATATGGAACTTAACTGCCCGTGTGCATCGGGCTCAACAATGGGAGCATTGAAAGCTCCTTGTGCAAGTGTTAGGGATGAAAAACCTATTTGGCTTTTGTAAGAAGGTTCCCCCTGCATTCACCTCCTGAGATTCAGAAGCTGACATCTGTTTTGGTTTCTTGACTGACTCTTTGGTTGAGATACAATCAGTAAAGAACATAATTCTTTATCATTTATTCCTAGTGGTAGTTTGCTGAATACAAAAGCACATACACTTGTCCATATGACCAAATGCTAAAATAGTTAAATATTGAACCACAGAGAATTATTAAACATGAGCAGATGTAGTATTTAGAGGTAGACCTGCATATTTGAGGCTGGAAGGTATCTTCTTATGTGTATGTGTATGTATGTTTGTTATGGGGAGCAAATTGTACTTCTCTGGACAGGTTCCTTACCAGATGTTTCTTACTACATCAGATGATTGAGGAACCAAAGTACATCTGGCTATTAAAATATCTTTATATGGTTACATGATTTATTCAGAAAGCATGGTTGAAACTAGTAAGTTTACAACTACGTGAATATCTCTTCCCAGTATCTGGATAGAGATAGTAAGCTTTGGAACTTAAATTAGACAACAGTGCTGTTCTGTGCTTATTTACGAGGCATGTTTGTTTACTTTTAAGTTTATTATATTCAGGCAGCCTTCTATTTACTTTATGCTATTTTGGTATTTTCGCTGAGAGTCGAGAGACTTAAATAAACCCAGAGTCTCTATGGATTATAGTTATGTACTGTTTTATACATGCTGGAAAGCTATAAGCCTTCAGGCTGAGATAACTGCATAATAAACATATATTTTATGAAATAATACCTTTAACACATGTTGCTTAAAAAAAAAAGGGAGGGGAGAGAGGACAGTTCATCTCTGTCTGCCACAACAGACTTCTATCAAGAATAAATTTAAAAGAGCTCCAGTTGTTCTCCCAGTTTTGGAAGAGATGATTTTACTTCAGGTTCCCATAAGGTAGCAAGGAGCACTTTTGAATATGTTCAGTGAGCCTAAAGACACTATGAGATCCAAAGGCTTACAAGTCATAGAATCATAGAATTGTCAGGGTTGGAAGGGACCTTAAAGCTCATCCAGTTCCAACCCCCCTGCCATGGGCA
>WUAM01000175.1:4547092-4652226 GCA_024336885.1 Actenoides hombroni | reverse complement strand
AGCAGAGGTGCTCCAGCCCTCTGATCACCCTGCTGGCCCTTCTCTGGACACGTTCCAGCACATCCAGAGCCTTCCTGTGATAGGGGCTCCAGAACTGGACGCAGTGCTCCAGGTGAGGTCTCACAGAGTGGAGTAGAAGGGGAGAATCCCCTCCCTCGCCCTGCTGGCCACGCTTCTCTTGATGCAGCCCAGGATACGATTGGCTTTCTTTTTTTTTGGCTTGCGCTCAAAGTAGAAAGAGGAGATGTCACTGGGAACAAGGAAAGACTGCTTTGCCTTTAAGACTTTGCATTTTACCTGTCAATAGTTGCCTCTAATGAATTATAGGTATTATAGTTTTGGTGTTTGCAAGGCTGTAATGCAATTCAATATTCTGGTACAATTATTGGGCAAATATTTGTTCAATAAATAATAGCTATTAACAGAGTGACTGAAAAGGCATTTCACTGTTCCTTTCACTCTCAAATACCTCTTCGGGTGCCAGCTCTGGACTTTCAGGTGTTTAACTTCCTTAGCTTTTCTCAGACTGTTAGGAAGCAAAATGCCATGGCATTGTCATCTCCTCTGAGCAATTTCTGAATACTCTTCCCTTTCTGATAGCTCGATACTATCAACAAAATATCCAGGAGTGGCACGGTACTTGTATATGGCCTCATATGTAATAACTTTGTCACAGATGCAGTGGTGTTTTGCCTTGCTCCAGTAAAGGATCAAATTAAAATGTTGACTTTTATGTTATTGTCTTAGCTAAAATTCACCAAAATAAGTAGCTGAAGTTTGTTTCTCAGAGCTCGTTTCTCCTACAAATGCAGGTAAATCTCAGTGCAGCTGTTCAAATACAGATTTTCCTTTAAAGAACTTCTTTCTAAACATAATGACTTACAACAACTTATTTTCTTGATGCTGGCTTACATAGTGAAGGAAAAAAACCTCCCTCTTTCTGACCTTATTTGCTTTTGATATTATATATAAGCTTTGGCATTAATATTCACTGGTATTTCTTTCCTGTCCTCCTCCTTTTATTTTGATAGTCTAAGTTTTGAAGGCGATTTCCTGTCCCACAGATTAAATTTTAATGAGTAACTTAAAAGGTAATATTTTCTTGAAAGAAGGGTGAAATTTTACTCTTCTGAATCAAAATTTCCTTCAGCTCACATAATACGGCCTCCAATGCAGTCAATCTAGAACTTTACAAAGTAATTCAAACTGTCCAAAACCACAAAGTTTTTCATTTTATTGCCAAAAGAGAAAATAAAGTAACAAAGCCGAGAATATTCCATGGCTTTGACTAATAGGTTTTTCTGAAATAATGCCCGATTTGGAAGTGGAAAAATGTGCTTTGGCTTTCTTATGTCTCCTCTACGGATTTGGTTTCTTGATCATGCTGCAATATTCACGATAAATCATGGCCTCTCTTCTTGTTGAGAACAGATGTATCGTGAAAGATGCAGGCCAGCCTGGAGAGGAGTGTGGCTGGTAACTTCCACAAAGACACAGTTATGAACAAAAGTGAGTATTTTGCCTATATAGATATCACAGGATCACAGAATGTTAAGGGTTGGAAGGGACCTTGAAAGATCATCCAGTCCAACCCCCCTGCCAGAGCAGGACCACCGACTCATGAATTGCCCTGCAGGCAAACTGGGAGTCTGCCCAGATGTTGGCTTGTTTTCCTTCTCTTCAGTCCAATGTTCTCGTGTCTGCAAACAGTCATGGTTGGGAGTGGAACATCTCCCTCATGATGAAAAGCTGATGGAGCTGGGTCTCTTTAGCTTGGAGAAGAGGAGACTGAGGGGTGACCTCATCAATGTTTATCAATATGTAAAGGACAAGTGTCAGGAGGCTGGAGCCAGGCTCTGCTCTGTTATGGCCAATGACAGAACAAGAGGCAAAGGGTGTAAACTGGAGCATAAGAGGTTCCACAGAAGCATGAGGAAAAGCTTTTTCACTCTGAGGGTGACGGAGCTCTGGACCAGGCTGCCCGGTGGGGTTGTGGAGTCTCCTTCTCTGGAGACATTTCAAACCCTCCTGGATGTGTTTCTATGTGACCTTCTAGGTTTTCATTTATTATGCTTTCTAGTGACCTACCAGTGTTTTCCCATGGAAAGCTGATAGTTTTTGCAGAAATGTGTCCATTACTTGGAAAAACAAACGTGTCACTGCGTGTTTTAAGGCTAAATAAATGTTTTTCCATTGAAAATATTGGGGTTTGGGAGTCAGTTACCAAGGTAGATAGCTATGTTTTATGCTGGCTGCAACTTCTGTACACAGGTAGTCCCAATGAAAGCGTAAGAACAATGAGCATTCCTACAGATCCATCTTGATCTGTAGCTCCTCACGTCTCTAACTAACAGAACATTACATTTGATGTAAGCTTTTCTTAGTTTTAATGGATGTTAGACTTTCCTGATTTATTTATTTATTTATTTGCAAGTGACTTTTCACGGTCTTATTATTTCCTTGGTTTATCTGGATATACAATTTTTCTGTTAGTTTGGGTTAGCAATCAAGATGCATGTTTAACAAAAACAGAACTTGAGCTGCATACAAAGCCTGTGGCCAGATGGTGTGGAGAAATCCAAAGCACTCTGGCTTTTTGGTACGGTGATTTCAGAGTGGAAATCACTTTAGGCTGACATCTAGGCTTTGTAATCTGTGTGTTTCTTCTAATAATGCACTTTTGTTGACACAAGGAAAATAGACACCACAACCTGTTAGTTTCTCCTTGTTTCTTTATGCTCCCATTTTCTCCTTAAGTGATTTTTACTGACCCGATATTTACCTCAGTGCTCTCGTGTCATCTCGATTCCTGGCATAGCAGCACTGGGCAATCACACTCCAGAGCTGTGTGTGTGAGCAGAACTGAAACCTGCATTTTCCCAGGATGTTCTTACTACAGAAATGTACATACCTACTCCAGCCACATTTACTGTGGAGTGTCTTTTCTTTTTTTCTTGTGTTTTTATCTCTTCCTCTATGGTGTAGCAATGTTACCACTTTTGGTTTGGTTCTTTCTATAGGAGAGGAAAGGAAGAAAGACTAGCTGGCCTTATACAAACATCTGTGCAGGAAAGCAGCAAAAAAAGTCACTCTCCAAATCTGTGTAGCTCTGGATATCCCAACTCCCCTGATTTATGAATATATTTATGCATGCATACTGAATATCTGGCTGCTTTTTCACAGGAACAAGCATTTGCTGCTAGTGCCAGTACCGTATCTTACACAATTATTTCAACTGTACTGGTGAAGATCAACTTGATTGCCAGTATAATTAACCACTGGCATAGTACATCTCTAAGATCATTAACTTTGCCTGAAAAACATTTCATGTAGACCAGCTTTCAGGTGTGTAAACCTTTTGTGGTTGTGTTTAAAGCACAAAAAAACCCCACACAACCCTACAGGTTAAGAGGTATTCAAATGGCAGTAAAAATGCCAAGCATGACCAAGTGCTAGGTAGTGTTATAAAATGTTGGAAATATTTAGGAAAATGCAACTTCCCGGAGCTGGTTTAGTTCTTCTGACCGTATTTATGGCCATGCAGGGTGGGTCCTTACTGGAATGCTTGTGTTCTGACTGCGCTGCAGAAGTGACAGCCCCGGACAAACTCACCATCACCACAGGGAGGAACTGTTTGCACATCAGCCCTGCACTGATGGCTTTGCCAGGAGGGCCTGGATGATGACAGCAGACCCCCTCTTCCCCACTGGTACCCTATTAGAAAGGACCCTGGCTTTCAGCATTGTCTTCCCTGCTCTGAGTTTTAGTCTCTCGGGGCTGAAGAAACATCAGACCGCGTGCAGGCGTGGGTTCAGTTTAAACAGCCCATTCATTTCACGTTGTAATAACCTGCTCGTGCCCTTGACGTTTTTGGTGAATAGAGAATTGGGACATTATCAGTGACTAGTGAGGATGAAAGGAAATACTTCACCTCAGCTGTGGAAGCACCAGCATCTGGTATATTTTAGCTGTTATCTTTGGCCAGGGACCTATAACTGATCTCACAGCTGAGACAGGAACCATATGCATAAAGAAATTTGTTTTAACCCTCTCCTTGCCCATCACTCATGGGTGCTCACCACATGTGTTAATGTGAGAGCCATTAACACTCCCTCATCAGGAAATGCCACCTAATAGGCAAAGGGTTAATAACTAAATACAGTATTTCTGGTGATGATGCAGGAAGAGATGCTTTCTTTGTGTGATGCTGCAGCAGCAGTATGACTGAAAGACCCTGTCCAAATTAGCCAGGTATCTGACGTAAGCTCTATGTGGCTATACCTGCTTCTTTCCAGCTTTGTCCGTGGTTTCACCCAATGTTTCATCTGCTCTGAGGAAATTTATAGTATCCCAACCATAAGGTGAAGGGCGATTTGTTAGTTTTAATGCTACACTGGTGGTTTAGCAGGTGGCTGATGCATTTAATGTTGATAAATTGGTGATTGAAGTGTTTTAAAAATAAGAAAATCCACAATTTTCCAGAAACCATAAAACTACTATTAGCAACATGTTGACATCACTAATGGTTTCTGGATGCTGTGACTGTCAAATGGGCTGTGGAATTAAAAAATGAAAAGAAAAAGATCAAAACACTTTTCAGTTAGAGACACCCAGGTTAATGTTTTATGTTGTACTCGCTTTCTGTTTATCATATCCCATACCATATAAACAAACAAACAGTATCCACTCACCTTAAAATCACCTTGTAATTGACAGTCAAGGAGTTTTCTTTAGCTGTAACTTCTTAATATATATAGTTAAAGCTAAAAACCAGCTGTACCATAAGAGCTCCCAAAAAATATTTAGGAGAAAGAAGTGGGGGGAGAAAACCTTGAAAGCTTTTTACAGGGCAAACCTAATTACCACTGATGGGTTTTCTGCTTTTCTTTTTTTTCCATTGTAGTTGAAGACCAGCACTGCATGCTGTCTTGAGGTGGCTCTATACAAGCCTGTCTTAAATAGTCAGGGAAAAAATAAAAACAAAAGCCTAAGGCAAGCCAAAGTAAATATTAATTTTGAAGCTATGAACTGATATCCACAATGAAGTAACTTCTTTGGCAAACACCTGCAGTTTTGCTTAGAGTGTTCATGCTTATAGTGAATAGGGAAAGAAAGGACTTTTTGATAATTGGGATGAGAAGCAGTGATATGAAACACACTGTAAAGAGATTTCGTGTGCAGTAAATTAGAAAGTAAACTTATTATATTTCCAGTCTTATGATTGACACATACTTTGGCTTGACTGTGTAATCACTATTTGTACAAATGCCAGATGAGATACCTTATTTTTGAATGTTTGTAGCCCTTTTCTAGCTCTCACAGCTTCAAGAAAAACTTTCAATGCCAATAGATAAAGCTGTTTCATTTGGAGGATAATACCAAGCATTCCTCATATATGTTTCCTTCATGTGGCTCTAGAAAATGTCATTAAAATTTTAAGCATTTTACAGCCTATGAAACTAGTGCTTAGATAAAGCATTAGCCTACGCACCACTAATTTTTTTTAAGTTAAAGCTTAAGGCAAATGTGCATTCCAGGTGTGCCCCTAGTAAATCAACAGAACACACTATGTAGCATGCTAAATTGCTTTTTGATGGTCAAAATTCATCACTGGTTCCTAGCATTTAGGAAATAAATTAGGCAGTTTCAAATGGTACAAAAGAATTCTGCTCCTGACATTCCTAGTGTGATGTTAACAGTAGCAGTGAGATGTGTCTGCCTGTCAAGTAGGCTGTTCCTAGCCAGTTTCTGCTCACAAGGCAATAACCACATCAGAAAATGATTTTTTAAACAGTTACGTTTCAGTATCAGCCGTATAAGAAATTTAGTGTGTCAAAGAAAACTTCTTTGGATCCTATGGGTATAGAGGATTCAAGGGAAGGAAAGATGCAGAATCTGAAGAACAATACCTGTAAAACATGTAAATAGCCAGTTTCCTACTCCTCTATTTCATTTTGGATTGGCAAAGGGAAAATAACCTGTTCTGCTTAATGCTGCCTAATGTTTCCTGTTAGAAGATCCTTTCAGTAGAGGTTCTTTGCTAAACTTAAGACTTCTTAGTTGAAGCTCCCAGCCTTTTCTGCATTTGTTGCCTTCCATTCTATTTGCCCAAGACAAAACTTTCAGGAAAATTAATTCAGTTGTTCGAAAACTTAAATCAAGATTTTCAAGACTGAATCTTTTCAAGGTTGGATTACAGTAAAACACGTTATTTTCTTTTGTTAAAATGACCGATTGAGCTGCCAATCGAGCTGCTGAGGAGGGTGATCATTTGAGAAGCTACTGGACATAAAAAAATGAAAGCAGAATTAGCAGCAAACGTTTTCTCTGCTGACACCCAGGCAGTCTGGCAGAGACGATGGAAACTGCTGTACTGAAGCCCAGACAAGTTGGGGGGCAGACAGAGACAAACTCTCTGGATAGTAAGAATATTCTCTCCATTACCCCTAATGATTATTTTTAAATGGCAGGAAATTTTAATGTGCATTTGTAATTCAGCAAGGGAAAGAGGCTGCTGTGTAGAGGTATCATTGTGACAACATGTTATTGCAAGCCTCTGCTATCCTTGCTGTTATAAATGACTTTTATAAATGGATCTAATGTAATTGAAAAGATACTCTGAGATACTGAGCTAGAAGGCTCAGGTTTTATTGTAAAAGGTACCTAATATCCTTTTTAATCAATGACAGTTAAGTATTTACAATTTCTTCCAATTCACAGTTGTATTCCACCCTGATTAGTCCTAAAATTATGTCAAGGGAACAAGACAAGGATTTAATTTCAGCTTACATTAAAACTAAATAAATAACGTAACTACTATTTTCAGATCTGCTTGTTTCCTTTGTGCGCTGTGCCAATATATAGCTCAGCTAAGCCTCAGGATTGAAAGAAGTGATCCATGATACTAATTAGCAGATTTATAAATCATTCTGTATGATCAAGCCATTCATAATTTTCCTGTCACATAGGGGAAGGCGTGTGCAGTTGCCAGAAATGTATTACAAGCGTAATGAAAACAGATAGTCCAAAATGCTGAGAAATCAAACCAAATCTTATTAAACCTAACTTCAGTCACAGATCCAAAAGAAAGTCATTATTTGCACAGTTCCTATACCCCGCAACACCTGAAAATTAGGTAATGTTTAACTTATGTCAGATTGTAGGCCCAAACCCAAAGTCAATTGTTGAAGTCTTTGCCCTGGAGGAAAACTGTAAATCAGGCAGGATATGAGAAGTGGCGACTGACTAATGCTGCTCAAGGACGGGGACGGGCAGAGGTGCTTCTCCCTGGTAAACTTGGTGAGAAACTGGCTCCATCCCTCATGGCATAGCTGTCGTGGGCTGTCTGTGCACCTGCGTGCAGAGAAATGAACAGTTTTAGAGTAAGGTTTGGATTTCTTTCTTTCTTTCTTTCCTGTTTTTTTGTTTTTTTGGTTTTTTTTAATGGTTATTAACTCCACATAATCTCTTGCTGAAATTCAGCCTATTGAGTTTGAAACAGTTCTCCAGGGGAGGTTCATTAAAGAGCTGAAATATTTTAAATTGTTGCAGTGGGAATTATTTTTTTTGCAGTTCTCTGTGATTCTCACTTTGAAGCCAGTGACCAGCGAAGCTGGAAACGTTAGATTGCTTTTGAGGTGAAGATTGAAAGAGAAAACTTTACTCAGCACTCATTAGACCACATCTGGAGAACCGTGTCCTGCTCTGGGGCTTCAGGACAAGAAAGATGTTAATAGAGCAAGTTCATCTGAGGGCCACCAGCATGATCAGGGCACTGGGGCAGATGCTCTGGGTGCGGCAGCAGAGGGACTTGGGCTCGTACAGCCTGGAAAAGAGATAACCCTGGAGGACCCTATAGCAGCCAGTGCCTACAATGAAGCTACAGAGGAAATGCCACCAGCCTCTTTAAGGAGGTGTGTGACAGGAGGAAAAGAGACAGTGGGCATAAATTGAAACAGAGCAGGTTCCATTTTGACACAGAAAACTGTTTTTTACTATGACAGTCAAGCATCGGACCAGAGATGCTGTGTGATCTCCATCCTTGGAGACTGGGTTGGAGAAAGCCTTGGGCAATGTTGTGTAAATTCAGACATGGGGTTCCTTTGTGTGGGAGGACGTGTTGGGTGGATGACCTCCCAAAGTCCTTTCCAGCCTTAGAGGTGCTCTGATCCTAAGTGAGGGGAGTGGAAGAGAGAGGGGCAGCAAGAAAGGGGTGAAGAAAATTACTAGTAAAACTTACCTTGCTAAAACCAAATGGTTTGATCTGTTTGTTTTACTTAGTAACCAAAAGTGCGGAGTGACATAATTGATTCTGACCACGACAATCCCCAGGCTACCACAAAAATTGTAGCTCAACAAAGTTTTGGAGGATGTAATGTTGTAACGCCTTGCACTTGTGCAGAACTATCCAGTGATCTCTAACCCTGTACAAACCCAGCTAACAAAGACTCAGCGCAGTCCTTTGAGGCAAAGGATATACTGCTGCTAATTTCAGTTCTGCAGATGCAGCTTGCAGAAAGTTATTTTGACTGAAGTTGTGCTGGGTTTGACTGTAAATTTTTGTGGGGTCAGGGGAACTGGAAGAGATCGTGTGTACTGAAAGCACAAAACGATGGTCAGCTCTCCACTGAGCAGGCATGGACTATATTTCTTTTCCTGCCTGTCCTGGAGCACCAGATGCACTGACATCGAGTCCTGCTTTACTGGTGAATGAGTAGTGGGTACCAAGTGTGGGTCTCTTGGCTTCCTGCCCATTGGAAATAACGGGTATACCCTCAGCTTGTTGTTGGTGGTTGACTCAGCCTGGTCAGTGCTGTCTGGGAGTCTCCTTTGCCTTTGGAGTTACAGAAAGGAGCTGATACAGTTGAGTCTAAAGAATGGTAACACCAGCCCATGTCTCCTAGATTTGGGCTTTTATTCTACAAACAGTTTGTGTGTTACTCAGGTAACAACAGGTGAATGTTTTTTCCTTTGCCACAATACATTATTCAGACATAGCCTTTCCCCACACTTTCTATATAATAAAGACATCTACTCCAGATATCAGTAGTTTAAGAATTTATAACCTCATAACCTGTTTAGGTTGTGTTGTGTTTATCCAACTACTATAGCATCTCTTTACATCGTGACAGATTGTTTAGCCACTTTGGGAAATGTTTTGGTTGCCTAGATCTAAGACTGGTGTACTCATCTCCACACACACAAAAAATAGTATTGTGGGGAAAAAAAAGCATCAAATATTTTTGAAATATCTTGGTTTTAGCAATGAAAAGCTTTCAGGTACTTTATTAATGTTTGCTTGGTAAACACAGCTATTTCCAACTCATCTCACTTGCCTTTCTGGTTAGGCTTACAGGAAGAGTCGAGGAAAAAGATATTCCTGATTCATACCCTGCAAAAGCAATGGGTGAATCATCACAGGTTTTTCTCTGCTGGAAGGTTTAGCCCCTACGTAATCTACCCAAATTAAAAGAAGCACAACCCAAGCAAGTGTTCCCCACCATTCACAGACCCAGATCCCTGCAGAGAGCCGTGTGAGTTCACCTAAGAGAGCACTGAGGTTTGAGTTTGGTTTGGGTTTACTTTTTGCCTTTTAGCAAGTCTGACTTTATTAGGGGAGGTATTATTAGATGAGCTAATAAGATTGGAAGAAACAAACAGTTCTCCTGGGTGCACAGTCTCTTCTCAGAGGCCAAGGTGGATGACAGAGGCCAAAGTTAAAGCAGAAAAGTGGCTGACAGAAAAGCAGTGCAATTTTGATCCTGATTTAAAACACACAGAAGGCAATGCCAGCCCTAGCATTGGCTTGAGTTAAGGCTGTAATGCTGTTTTCCTCTTCAGTTGCCCCAAGCAGGAGGAAAAAATGGGCTATGTTTTGACTTAGGTCTCATGCACAGAATTGCTAATGTCATTTCGGAGTCTGGGTGATTCTAAACTTGTTAAAATTACCTTGTGCTCAAATTTCAGCTTTGACAACCATTAAATTAAAATGATCTTGGTGCTTGCCCTTGGAATGACTTAAAGATGAACATAGAATCTATTTGCTTGATTTTTTGAAGATTGAGACTTACTTGAAATGTGTAGCTGTGTAGATATGGGGTGTGAACATAGCTCTGTTTCTTGCCTCTCCTTCTGGCAAACTACAGGCAGATTGCTTCTTCTGAAGCTGTATCAACCCTAAGTAGGCAGCACATGGAGCTGAAATTCACTGTTCTACACCCCAAGTTAGTGCCCTAACCACCAGCCTATTATGTTCCACTCATGCTGGAATATAAAACCTCAAAAGAGCCATGTCCAATTTGGCTGTGACTAAGTGGAATTGAATTAGAAATGCTCCACGATAATGGTGTGCAACCAAAATGTGAAATTATTAAACTCTTGCTGTGTCCCTAAACTGACAGTGGAAAGGTGAATAAAATCTGTTAGTTGGTCTTTGATTTCCCCAGGCATCTTCCATTCTCTAAAAACTAAGTCATTTGTGCAAGTGTTTTCTTAGGTCTGCAGCTACCTTTTTAGAATGTAGCATGTATGCTTGTGTGTCTGAGTTACTACTGTAGTCCTCTGTGAGCAGGGAAAGAAATCAAGCATTTCGTACACTTTAAGAATTTCATTTACTTTATATATGTGTTGTGATTTGCCTCAATTTACTTTTTTTAGCTAGAAGGGAGTAATCCACTGAAGTCAATGTAACAGCCCTCGGGTCTTGTAAAGTAGTTTTAAGCCTGGGTAAAAAGAGGCTGGTGGTTTCTGTGGGTGGGCTGGCTGGAGCCTGTGCTGGTGCAACAGGGGCAGAAGTCTTTGGGGTTGCCCCAGCCGAAAGCTGTAGCTCTGTTCCCGTCTCATCCCTCTCTTCCTCTTGCTCGCCCAATTATTAGGCTTAGCCTGAGGCCCTTGAGAAAAGCCCTCCTTCTCAGGACAAGCTCGCGGCACTGCGCTCTTGCAGGGAACGTTACCATCTGGCGTCGGCAATTCTTGCTGTCCCAGCTCTTGGAGGAATTCATATTTTCCGGACGCATGGGTGGCAGGATTTTCTGTGGCTGATTTCTTTTGTCTCTTCAGACTCTCATTCTTCCTTGCGAGCCTCATGGGCAGCAGGCTCTCCAGCCAAAGTGCGTAAACGTGGAGGGGAGGGCTTTTTCACCAGTAAGGCTTTCACAATGGATGCCTATTACTCAAAATAAGGAAGGCAGTTTTATAAGGCCGGCGAGTGCACGTTTCCCAGCCTGCTTCTTCTTAAATTACCAGGAATGCAAAAATAACCAATAGTTTGACCTCTTAAATCACAAATTGGATAGGCTTACCATTAAAGGACATTGTAAATGTGTTTCCCATTATTTAGTTCATTTGGTATGTTCGGCACCGAGCTTTTGGATGTTTGGGGGTTTTTTTAATTCTTTACAGAAAGCATTTGATAACTTTCTTTCCTGGAGTTTGATTAGGTCCTCTGGACCTACAATAAGAGAGACTGAAGACTTTATAATGAAGGTTGGGTGGAGTTATAATATTCTTGCTATAAAAACTAATAGGTGCAGGTTATAAAGTGCGGGTATAATGAATAGAGTGACCTTCATAAATAAGATCTATCCATCTTTTAGTTTTGGAGACTGTAGACAGAGATTACACTGGAGAACTGTCCCAAATTGAGACATGCTGTATACAGTTTGCCAGAGATTGCTTCTCTGCCTAGGAAGGAAATAATTTTCTGGGAAATTTCTGCAGAGGGTGGGATCTGTAAAAATTCTGCATGTTGGTCTAACCTTGTTCTCATTTAAATCTGTGGTACACTCTTTGTGGAACTCCTGTCTGAGCAACATAAGCATGTATCTGTAATGTCTGTCATCCTTGTACCTCTTTTCATATCTTGTTCATTGATTAAGTTCTGTCTTTTAGTAGATTTTCATAACTTGAGATTAACTTTTTAAGAAGCAGAGGTCCACTCATTGTGGACATTTCACTATAGAAGAAATGGAAGTGAGGGCAATGCACTAGTTTTACAATGTGGTTGTAAAAAGCTTTTTATAAGAGCGTTTACAAAATTTTTCTGCCTGACACTGGGCTTGTTTGGAAATATTTTCATTATTTTTATCTTTTAAATATTTCTGCTACTTTTATTTAGAATTTTGCTATCAGCATTTGCAATAAATTGCAAGTGGATCAAGAGGAGTTTTACTGGAAGAAGTTTCAAATCTGTTGTTAAAATAAAAATTCCTGTACTTCAGATTAATCAAGCTCTATATAAGGAGAGGAAATGTGTGTTCTCTAAGTCATATTTCTATTTGGAGTATGATTCAGGAGAAGTCAAGTGGCTGTGTATTGTCCAGACTGTGGTAGGCTTGGTCCTGTGCGTGCTGCCCGTAGGTAGATTATGGGCACATTTCGACTGTAATCAGCTAGTCTCTGTTCCTGCAAAAACTTGAGCAGTTGCCTTTGGTTAGTTAGACGTGTGCTAGAGCATTTTCAGAGTTAGAGCCTACTGTTGTACTTGTCTTTCTTGCATTTGTGTGTTAGTTGAGAGTGTAAGTAGGAGATTCCCAGCTGACAAGGACAGTCACCTTCCTTACCATTGCTCCTGTCATAATGGAGGAGATGCAGCCAGCAGCTCCTCTGGGGTTGATGGCCTTGGAAGGTGATAGGTGGCTTCACTATAGCCCTAATTATACTTTAAAGACATTCAACTCATATAGCTTAATTGCTACCCAGTTGGCTAGGAGGGCATCAGTGCCAAAGGTGACCTTCTGTTCAACAACCAGGCTTTGAAAGTCCAGAGCATAGGAGTGTATGCAAACTGAAGTCCTGATCTCAAAGGATGAGAACAATTTACCTTTATTTTTCATCTGGGGGGCATATAAAGTGGCCTGCTGTCAGGGAGAGGAAATGAAAGAGGGATGAGATAGACAACTGGAAGTGCAGGTGGTTTTACTACTTTTGTGATGAAACTGTCTTCTGCCTTTGATTTCTTTAAGGGGAGCATGCAGTACGACAAACCTCTACTTTATTTCAGTGCACGAGAAGTAAAATGTGTTTCATTAAAATGAGCTTCTAAATGTGTTTCATTAAAATAAGATTTTGAAAAATACTTAGATGATGACGACGAGATTCTCAAAGATAGTTTAAAGAAATGTGCACAGCATTCTGTGAACAGATAAAATGTCATCTGTAATTCTTTGGATATATTGCCTGTAATATGCATTGTCATCTTCTGTTTAAAGTCTTATCAGTAAAGCACATAGAATAAAATTGATATCAGTAAGAGAACATTGTTCTGAAATGGCTTTGTCTGTGGAATGAAAGGCAGGACCAGAAATAGGGAGTATTTAACTGTGCAGCTGCTTTTAATGGAGATATGGAAGCAAAACTCACGTAATGAATGTTCCTAAAATTCTGACTGCTGCTTCTAGCTTTTTTTAAGTGAACAGATTTACAGAAGTTGTAGAGTAGATAAACCTAAAGGTCCAAGATTCCACTTTAAGTGGTTCCATAGGTTGAAAGGCTATTGATATCTCATGGGGTAGACAATTTCCATATAATCGGTCTGTGACCAATCTGAGAGGCTGGATAGAGGAGGCAGTCTCTGAGGTGCACTGAGGAATGAAGTTTATGTACGTGTACAACACAGATAAAGGTCTTTTGCTGTCACAACCTTTTCACTGGGTTTTTTAATGTGTTTTTAGTCAAATAATTAAAATTTTCTATTTTTTTTAGTAATTTGTTTGGCCTGTACTGTACTTACTCAGTGTGCTCCCATTGTTTGAAGTACAGCAAAATGCAGAAAAAAAAGACAGTCTGTGACCCTAAGAATTTATCATCTTTGCATAAAACAAGGAAAAACATATGTATGCAGTAGAAGAGAGTAATAAAAGTATATTTGTCTACAGGACAGCAAGTGGTCTCAGCATGCAAGCAACTTAACCCTTGTCAGATTATTTTGGAAGAGCCATCTGTAAAAGAGGGATATAAGCCTTGTGATATGCATATACCTAAATCCTGTGTAAATACCAAAGCTTCAAGGCAGCCCAGTTATTCAGGCAATAAATCTTCCTGGAACACCTTTTTCAGTCTCTAATAGCTCCAACAATGACTAGAAATAAGAGTTTTCTGGCAGATGCTGAGGGCAGGGTCTGTTGAAATTAATGACACATGGTTAATTAATGCCAGGTCTGTGCATTGTTTCAAGTTCATCACAGAAGCCTATAGCTGTATTTATAATCAGAGGTATTAATTGTTTCAAAACTGTTTTCTCATGATAGGATTATTTCCTGTGGGAACTTGTGACATACCTGTCTCTACCCATCTATACCACGTTCCACAGAAGAAGGAAAGTTATGCACGAGTGTCCACACCAGGCTGGTTTCCACACTGAAGGGCAATGGTAAGCAATGGAAAAGCAAATGTGCCTATGTTGTTAAAGCAAAATGAAATGTCATTAGGGTATTGGCTAAATACCTACATACACGTTTCTTTTTAAAAACAAAACCAAAAAACACTGGGACAAATGTTGCAAAAAAATGGAAGTAAGGGAGTGGGAGAAGCACCAGGCCTGGAATTAACATTGGGAAGCTCTAAGGCATCAGGAATTAGGTTATTGCAGCATCCAAAAGAAGAACAAATGGAAATGAGGTTTAAGGATCCTAACAGGTAAATGCACTTCAAAGCATGGCATTGATTACATGCAAAGTGTAAAATAGGCAGTCTGAGGGTTATCTGGTGAAGTACTGAATTCCTGTTACAGCCTGAGGAGATCATTTCTGGTAATATCCCTGGTGACCTGTTATGCTTCTCTGTCAGTGGAAGTGACAAGAAGGGGTGAATGACCTACAGCATCACCTGCTTTTGCTAGCATATGCTGATGCACAGCATCTTGGTGGATAGAGGGAGGTGTAGCTCACACTTTTGCCTCCCAGAGTGGTCCCAGCCAAATGCCTGTCATTATCAATACAGCTGTCACGCCGATCCTTGGGGGTAAGAGCTAATGGTGGGTGTTCGTTTACTTTATGGAACTTGTGGGGGGTTTATTGCTATGTGTTTTTTTTAAAGAAACTACTCAACAATTCCCTTTATAGCCAAGCAGCACATTAGTGCATAGAGTAATAGCACAATCAAATCCTTCTACGGGGCAGAGGAAAGCAATGCTGCTTTTTTCCTAGGAATTTAGCAGCATCCAGTAATCACAGTGATATATGCTAGGTTCATACATTCTCCCAGGGAGACAAGGCAAGGGAAAAATAACAGATGCTAGGCTGGGTATCGGTCTCCTGTGATAATAAAAACAACATTGAAAGTTTCAAGTGGGGAAGGCCTAAATGCAGAAAGTGTTGGAAGATCTGGTTGAAGATTAGTCTTAAACCTCACGTGGGGGAATGGGAGGTGAACTCTTTTTCATAAATCATCCAGATACTTAATTTGATATCAAACATGAACCTTAACATGTGTCACATAATCTGGTTTAATACACACGGGTCTTATTAAAATAGTGTGAGCCAAGGACTGTGCTGATTTACACAAGTTTGAGCAAGTCCTTTGCAAGGCAGAAAATGTACCTTAATTTAGAGTGCTCTCATTTAGAGATAGAACTTAAGACGTTTTTAGCAGTTCTGGTAGTTTTCCTCATTAAGGGACTGATCCAGTGCCTGTTGGTGTCATTGGAAAGATTCCTGTTGCTTCACAAAGGGAGATAGAGGTGGTGGAAGCCCCATCCTTGGAAGTGTTTAAGCCCAGGCTGGATGGGGCTCTGAGCAACCTGCTCTAGTGGGAGGTGTCCCTGCCATTGGCATGGGGGTTTGGAACTTCATGATCTTTAAGGTCCCTTCCAACCCTGCCAATTCTATGATTCTGTGATTCATCCCCTGAGACACAGGTAGTTATCTGAGGCATCATAACCAGGCAGAGAGAGAAGCACTGCCAGAGCAACTGTGACTCTGAGTCCAAACTCAGAGCTACTTTGGATTGGGATATAAAGCTGGATTCTGTGAGTTCCTCTCTTTTTTTCTCCTTCCTCATCTCTTCTTTACTTCTCTTTTCTTCTTCTTTTCTTTTTTTTTTTTTTTTTATTTTCCTTGGTTCTGAGGGGGAAGAAATAGTTCACAACTGGAGTAAGCACACCAGTTATGTGGTAGCTTTGTGACTGGTACCAAAAATCAGCGGGCTGAGTAGACCACTGACATTGAATGAGGTTCTCTCAGTCAGGATTATCAGCCTTGCTTCTCCCACTCCTGCACTCAGTGTGGGCTCCAGGCTCTGCTTCAACAGTACATTATTAGTCACCACTGAAAGTACACTCAGAAGATACGAGTAATTAATAGGCTGGCTGAGGAATGAAAATGCACTACAAAAGCAACTAAAGGTGACAGTCTGATGTCTTGAAAGACAAGTCAGCAGCAAAATATGATTTGAACCATCAGCTAACAGGCAAGCCTTGAAAACGCCAAGGCATACGAAGAAAGCCCATTTTTATTTAACCAGATTTCTATCAGTTTCGTTGCAGTAATTTTGATATCATTATCTATGATTTATATGGTGTGAGTTAGGTCATACTCTAGTCTGTTGTGAGGTGTGATTTTTTTTTTTTTTTCCCAGTTAAATAGTTCGAAAGTATGTTTGGGAAGCTAAACAAATAGGTATGCAAGATGTGAGAAACTTCTGAGGTCGAGTGAAAGAAGAGGATTCAATCTGCAAAATATTCTGTAGCACAAAATGCATGTAAGGTATTTGTGAAGATATATCAAGTCATAAAACAGTATCTGTAACAGGTTAAAAATGAAATGAAATCAAGGAATATAGGAACTTCAGGAATCCCTGCAGGAAGAGAATCACTAGTTGCAGTTGAATTTAGGAATTTTCAAGCAGCCTTGCTCCAGTCAAAAGGCAGAAATAAACTTTTTTATACTCTGACATTTTACAGAATTCCTAGAGGAATGCTTATTTAAACAAACAAACAAAGAAAGATGATTCTGGCACGCTAGAAACATCTTAATCTGACCTGTGAGAAAGAATTCCTCAAGGATGCTGGAAATGACAAAGATCTTAATTTAAATGCAGGAAAATTCTGAACTTTGCTGACCGAGGCACAGGGAACTCAACACTTCTAAAACCCATTTCTACATTAAAAATATGGGTGATTTATTGCCATTGCTAGACATAAGGAAAATTTAATCTTCTGGGATACCAGATCAGATTTTCTGATTAATAAAAACAAATACAGAAAAATAAGGTTTTATCTGTACTGTACACTTGATCAAGAGTATCTTTGTCCTACTTGAAGCTTCATTTTTTATTTTACCTCTTATATCTTGAAAGTTTTTCAATCCTTTGTACAAATTTTTGTGGCACCGAGAGAGCTCTGCTTCTCAACTGTTAATCATAGAGAATAATTTGTCTTGTGGTGGGACGTGACCCAACACTAGGCTGAAGTGGTACAATTTCACTGAATTTAACTCCAATTGAATCAGGCTCAAGGTGTTGCAAAATTGAACCTTCAGCCAACGCTTCACCGTGGCTTTGAACTGGCAGCAGAACAAAAGCTATATTCTGATATCTTTGCTCCGACAGAGCAATTTTCTTTCCGCCACAAAAAGTGACTTTAATAAGACTTTCCATAAAACAAGGTATTACCATCAGGATTGTAACAGTAAATTTGATCAATACTTACACACAAAACAAAGGGGTTTTTTTTTTCCAGAGTTCTAACCAAGAGTTTAATTGTCCTACAAAAGGTTTTGGAACTGCTCTAATCGTATCACTGATCACTGCAGGGAAACAAGCCTCATTCATGGGACTTGTGGGGTGATTCAAAGGTATCAAAAATGGTAGCATTTGAATAGAGCTACTTTTTAGTTTCTTTCTATTTAAGTATTTTCATTGAAACAGTAACAAAAATAAGCATACTTCAAACTGTTGATTAAACAGAATTTTCCACCGAAGGGACTGAAGATGAAAATGTCAGAACATGAGTGTAATATACTAGACACATTAATTTTTAGAAACATATTTTCTTTTGAGTTAGTAAAAAAATAGGAGGAATTGCAACTTCTCCAAAGTAGGATTGAGTATTCATATAGTAGCCTGACCTTTGAAGCAACATTGATGATTTAAAACAAATAGAGGATGTGTAGCTTCCTTGACTGAAGGAGAAATACAGCAGGTGACTTTTTTCTTAGCTCTATGGCTCTTTGTTCAATGCAGTGTGCTGCCTGCTCTCTTTTTCTGTCTGCATTCTTCATACTCTGTTGAAAAGATCTGCAATCTCATTCTCTTAATTCCTTCTCCAATACTCAATTCAATGTTACCATATATAAACTCTCCCTCTAAATTGGTTTACCTTAGTGTCTTTGCAGTCACCTTTTGAGGGGTGGGACACGTGCCCACATTTTTGGTTTAGAGACTTAATTTTTCTGAAAATTCTTAATGATCTTCCTATCTGAAAGCAAAGCAATAATTACACACAGCAAGAACAATGGAAGAACTTTGGTGAAAGCACAGAAAATACAAAATTTTGTGAAAATTGAATTGAAAAGTAGATAAAAAACTTATAAGAATATTTAAACTTACACAGAAGATCTTTTGTTTTCATAGGGAATTTGTAGTACACATTGTTTCCAATACCTCTAATTCAGCTTTTGAGATGTGTCTTTTGTTTTGGGAGGGATGTTAAGACTCTTTCAGTAATTGTTGTCCTTATTATATGAATCTCAGGAACTGATGAAATCTTGTGTAGTGAAGATTATATAGGAATATGAAATTATATTATAGCTAACAGTTGTAATTAAGGCTCAGTATCATTTCTCTTCTGCATTGATTCTGCAGTTAAACATGAAAAAGATATGATGCTGAAGGTACTCTATTTTGTGGTAGTTGTTAGAGAACAATGAACCCTGCAAATTTCATCTCTGGGTGTAAGAAAATCAATGGCAGTGACAGTCTGTTTGCAAAAAGTCTGTTCAGACATTGCCTTTGGATTCTTTTTTTTCGTGCTGATTGTGTACCCAGGTTAGGTCTATTCAGAGGAGTAATTCTTAATTTTTCTGAGTGTAAACATCTGGAGAAACAGATCTTCTGAATAGTATTTCAACTTCTCTAAAACAGATTTTGTTGGTGACAGGGTTTAGGTGATGTACATGATTAATTACACTGAAAGAGAAAAAGGATAAATATTATTGATTGAGGGAGACAAAACACTTATATAGTCAAAGTAGAAGTTGATCTTGTTTGAGCTGACTGTTATGATCATTGTTACAGAACACTTTGCACAGGAGTTTGATTTGTATAGAAATTTTCTATGTTTATGATTGTGCAAATGAACAATGAAATCCTAAATACATACCTCACTCCTTGTATTTTGAAAGGAGTAGTTATGTACTTAAAGCAATGCCCGTGTTTAGTTGCACTACACTCCTGTACTTCTGTTGACTATAATTTTAAGCAGTCAGAAAAATCCTTTATTTCAATATCTCACTGAAAATGTGATCTGTAGGAAAAGGTTTTAACTAGTTTACATATGTGGTTTCTATAGTTTCATTATGTTACAACTGTTACTTATTGTCCTAAACGTGCTGTTACATAACTGGATAAAAATAGCAGAGAACAAACAGTCCAGTCTTTAAAGATGCTCATTATCACGAGTGTAAAGATTTTCTGTTCACAAATCCACACAGTTATGATTTTGTAATTATTTCAGAACGATACAAATAGAAAACCTTCAGACCTCGCAATGCTTAGGCAAAATCTCATCAGTTAAGAAATCTTAGGCTACAAAATACGTTAACACAAAATGTAGGATTATTTCTATATAGATTTTTATTGCTTGCAGTTTTGAATCAATATAGATAGGTTTGTATTCTCAGGCATGCTTAAATCAACATCTTCCTTACTGAACATATTCCTTGGATATCTTAGAACTGTTTGCATACCTTTGGGTTTCATGTGTAAAACTTCCTATTCTGATATCTTTGCTCTGTCAGAGCAATTTTCTGTACTCCACAAAAAGTGGCTTTAATAAGACTTAATAAGGTGTAAAACACCTGCATTCATACAAAGAGAATAATGCACAATTTGGGGAGTCCTACTGTATAAGCCATTCAAAAAATGTAACTCCTTTTGGAAAAAAGTACTATTGTGCACAAAATTTGCTAAAGATTAAAGAAAGTTACTCTGGAAGTGTAAGTGATGGGAAAGGGGAGCAGAGGAATTGCTGCTTGTGGATTTTTTCTTAATTTGTATTCACAGTGTTGAAATTTTTATCAAGCATAAAATGTAGGTAACAGAAATTTTTATAGTAGAGTAGTAATCTCATTGCTTTTTTTTTTTAAATAATGTTTCTTACTAATGCTGAAATCAAGGCATCTTAATGTTGACTTACTAAAATCCTGAATGTGCTATTTTAACAGAGATAATGCTTGCTAAATAGAAAGCTAAATAATTTCGCTTATTTTAATATTTTTTGTTACACATAATGAAAATTTCTGCCCCTAATTATATTATTGAACAATTCTCTTCTTGTATATGCTCAAGTTGCTAGTTAGAGTGATTTAGATTTGTGACTTACACTCTGCATGGTTTTTCTGAACTGTTTGTCTAAATTATGTGAGACACAGTTTATATTTTCAGCAGGGTAAACCATGGCATACACACATCATCAGTTCAGTGAATTTAACACTTATTTTATTGAGTTCAGAATTGTTCAGCATGCAGACTAGAGGACGTTAGAATAACGAACAACTTTGCTGTGAAGATGATCAGCATGCTTTCGAAGACAGTGCTTCAGCCTCTTTTCCCCCCTGAGCAACAATTTTATCCCTGTTTCCAATCCTCTGTTGTTTCTGAACCTCTGTTGGTTCAGGTTCCATCATTGATGGAGTTTTTATTTTGATTAAAATTCTCATGTTGGGGGAATATTGTCAATTTACGTGGGCTTAGATTTTGACCTGTGGTTTACGTCCCATTATTCCTATTTTTGCTTGAGGCACAGAGTTGAGGACTAGAAAGGCTCAGCTGGGGGTGAGGGGGGAACATTCCTATGCTAATTTGGACAAATAGCTTGTCCATCTTTCTGCTTCTCTTACTTAGCTTGCAAAAATGTGACCGATAGCACTAAACTATCGCAAACTTTTTTTTCAAGCAGCACTGTAGTAGAACATTAATTAAAAAATGCAGCATTTAATTCATTTGGCCTCTGGATGTGGACTCACCTAGCAGCTCTGCAGGCAGGACTTTGTTTGCAGCCTTCCTTTACGTATGCTACGTTGAAGCACAAACAAGGCTTTGCATAACCATCCACTGGCATAGAGGGAGTATAGAGATCACGTCGTGACACAAATCGCTAAAATAATCTGGTTCTAAACTTGGCAGGGCAGGAAAAAAATAATTTTTCCTGTAGTTGCTTCTGCGTTGGAGACGTTTGCAAATTTGGAACAAAAAGCTTCTTTCGGATTTGATCCAAACAGATAACAGATTATAATGTCGCTTAAAAACACCAAAACCATTTGTAACACAGTTGCCAAGTTTGAGAAAGAGCCCAGTTAAATCTAAGTCCTCTCTCATATATCATTAGAGATTTCCCATTCAAAATCTCTCCATTAAGATTATTTATGGACCATTCAAAGTAATATTATTTTATGTTTGGGGGAAATAAAACTTTGGGGATTAAATATTTCACTTGTCAGTGTTCATTCCAGTAAATGTATTTTTCCCTAGCTAAATCCTAGAGTTCTTAAGATAATAGCTTGCATTTGTAAATACTTGTATCTGTGACCCTGATCTCTCTTTTCTCATCAAAAATGAAATAATTATATTTCACAAACAGGTCAGCCAGCCAACCTTTACTACACTGTCCCACCAGTTCTATTTTGGTTTTGCTGTAACCTGAAGATGACATTTTATAGTAAAATCAAGAACACAGCTATGAAGAATAGACTCCTGCTGGCAAGATCTTTGCTAGGACTTTATGAAAGCAGAGATATATTTGTTTCAGTTACGTGCCACTCACACTTGATCAAATCCTACTGGAGCACAGGTTCACCCATGGGTGGACTGGTAGTACTGAAGACAGTTTCTCCTGGTCTTGGCAGATTTTAGAGTAACCATGGCTGGCCCAACTCCAGGAGTCATCACCCAGCTCTTGATGTAGGGAAAACCAGTTCTTCCAGCTCCAGCCCTTTCAGTCACTGGCACCTCTGCTAGAGATTAAGTGTCAGGCTTGGTTGTGGTTTTCTGTCTGTGATGTTTAATGATTTTATATTTCTGTCAGAGACACCCTGAACAGGAATGCAGGCACTTGTGGTACACGGGACACGAGCAGCAACCTTTGTGTGTCTGATGTATGTAAGTTATTGCATCTGCACATTGCACATCACAGGTTACCTGTGTGTGAGCCGTGGTGCTGGTCTGCACACGAGCAGGAGTGATTTCTATAGGCCTGAGTCTGACAGCCAAGACCAAGTCAGTCACCAGCGTGCCCCTCATTTCAAGCTTAACTTTTTGTCCATTCTGTAGAATGGAAATCACCACACATTTACCAAATAACAAGTCATGAATGGGTCAGGAAAGCATTTCTAAGCTACATGTGTAAGCAGGGGAAGGAGACAGTTTCTGGCTGATGCTCGTCATTAATCATACAATGCAAAGAACCCATGTTCAAAACCCAACAAATCGTGTGTTGCTTCATTGACAGGGATTTGTGGCAGTGCACAGTGCAGGGAGAGAGAAATAGGAATTCTAGATTGATTTTTTTATTATTCAGGTTACTGGGAGGAAAAACTGTACTTGACCTGGAGAGGGATCTTTCATCTGTTATGTTACTATATATAAGACTTTTTTTTTTTTTTCCTTTGCATACTGTGAATGTATTTTTCATCATGACATAATACATTTGTGTTGCTGTGGAAACACAATAATGTTATTTTCGTTGTCCTAGGAAACACAGAAACACCACCTGACAGTGGCTGTCATACCACTTTGGATGGATGATTGTTTTCTCCTCTGTTCAACAAAATCTTCCATTCCCTACTGTACCTGAAATAGCAGAGGTTCTTGTGGTTATTATCTTTAAGTACCCATTCACACGGAATGGGACCAGCACTCCATGCATGAAAATATTCAGTGTCTGCGGTAAGGGCCTTCCAGTCTGTGGCACTGGTCCAGGAAGTCACTTTGCCTTTGCTGAACTTCAAACCTGTGAGAAGTCCCACTGAAATCGATGGGACTGTTCATGTGCTTAAAGTTAACTAAGTGCTTTGCTGGGCTGTTGCTGACCTAAATGTAAATGACCAGCCCATGGTGCAGAATGAGCATTTGAGAACTTGAGAAAGTGTGTTGCCATTGATTTTGGGTTTCAAATGGGAGAGGACGTTTTAGCTCTCTCTGAGTTTCCGTGTTTCCAGCAACTCAGTCGTGAAGGGAAGTTTTATCATTTGTGAAAAAAAAAAAAACCCCAGAGGGTAAAGTTGAGGGGCAATTGTATGCAGGGGAACCAAATGCTTATACCACGGGAACATGTGTGTCTTTGTGGGGTTGTTGCTGTTGTTTTCTGGGTGTTTCAGCAAATGTTCAGCTCTTGTCTCTTCTGCTGCACTTCTGTGAGAAGGGAAGCAACAGGCTAACATTATTATTCTGTTATTTTGTCATTAGTGAAGCCCCGTGTGTCACTTCCAGCTTTTCCAATGCATGTGCAGTTATAGGCAGAGCTTTGATTTTTTTTTCCCATCTGTCTCCGTAAATCTATTTCCATGGAATCCTATGGCTGAATAGCTATCTTTTCTTTTTTTTTTATAAAGACACTTAGATTAGTTTTATAATACTTCATGCAAATGTCAAATGAGTAAATATAAATTCTCAGTATAATCAGGTTTATGCTCTGTTACACATGGCTAGAAAAAAATGTCTTTACTTAGACCATAGATTTGTGTCTTATACACTCTTGCTCATATGTCATATATACTTACTCATGTTCATTCTCTTATGACCATATTTGAATGCCTGTGGCAAAAAAAAAAAAAAGCCAAACATTTAAGCATGTAAGAATATCTTTAGTCTATATTTATATATAGACCATAGTTCATGGAAGAAAAACTTGATAGGTTCAAGTACAAGTCCAGTGTAATGATAAATTTTGACTCCCTATAGATTGTTTAAGTGTTGAAAGAAAAAAATACCCTGGAATCCTGCTGACCTTTTTCCCAAATGGCCTGACACCAGTTACTCCCAGTTACTGGCTCCATATAGTACTGTCAGTAAGAATAACTGCTCTTTATTCCGTGCAAAGCTTTGCAATGTACCCGACGTTCAGTGTATGAGTGTGAGAGATAGAAGCATGCAGGGAGGGAGAGGGAGCCAAGAGGTGCAGCTAGACCTGTACTTCAGAAGTGGTTTCTTTTTCTTTCTGGAAGTCACTTCTTCCCTTACTATTGTTGTAGCATTCCTTTCCTCACAACTACTGTCATTTCTTGCTTACTCTAAGATGAGCTGTGTGCAAAAGAGAAGCTGGAGCATGCAGTAGCCCAAGTGTAATACAGACAAAAGTGTTAAGTGTGTCATTAGAAGCAATGTTTGATGGGCCCTTCCTTCAGATAAATAGTCTGTCAGGGAAGACAAGAGAAAATGGAGAAAGCGGTTAATAAAACCTGCAATTCTTACATGTTTTATCTGGTGGAGGAAGGACATAGTTGTCTAATCCTTCGGAGATGGCTTGGGTGTGGTGGACATTTCTGGCTTCATTCTTGGTGGACGCACCGTTGGGTGTCAACAGCACGCAGAGCAACACATCTGCATTTTCTGGCCTGGGATAGTTGATTTCATTACTATATCCATTTAGGGGGAGTAGAGAGAGAGTGAATCTGCTCCTTAGGGGAGGAAATCCAATGAAACACTTGTGCCAGAGTTATTCTGTGCTCAGTGCACAAGCTACATAACACTCAGACTGTATAATTGAGTGCTGACTGCGGTTCTCTCCCATATTAAATTCATCTACGTAGGTTTCTTCATTAAAGCGTTTTAATTGTATGGTGTGAGAGTGAGAAAGTAATCTTTAGAGGAAAAGCAAAGGCATTCAGGATAACCTGAGGATCCACACAGTGCTCTGCTACCTCTGTGGCCGTGTGAAGGGCATTCCAAGGACCTGGCAGAGAAGCTGCCGAGCCTCGGTGCCGGTGCTTCCTGCAGAGTTGGGGAACCTGCCAAGGGATGATTCAGACAACCTGAATTAAGGGCTTAGCTTCCTCACAGGGCTGTCAGGAGCCCAGCTTCCTAATGTAAGCGCTTGGTTGAGATGCTTTGTAGGAAGCATGGATTCCTCTGCTATTTCCAAGCTGAAGGTTTGTGTCTGAAACTGATGGATCTACACGTGTCATAAATCAGCGTAGCTCAGTATCAGGTTTGATTCTGGATGACATTCCCTAGTGTGGACTGAGCAGTTTAGCACCAAGGCTAAATTTATTGTTGGGCTTACGATGCAGAGACGTTAAGTGATCTCACTGATCTGTGATATATTCTTTTTCCTGCTTCTGCATTATTCACAGAATCATTTAGGTTGGAAAAGCCCCTTGGGATCATCGTGTCCAACCATTAACTCTACTCCGCAAGTTCACCCCTAGACCGCGTCCCCCAACACCACATCTAAGTGATGCTTAAACACATCCCAGGGATGGAGACTCAACCCCCTCCCTGGGCAGCCTGTTCCAATATCTCACCACTCTTTCCATGAAGAAATTTTTCCTAGTGTCTAGTCCTTTCCTGGTCTTTCCTCAACCCATTTGGGTAAGAGATGTCTGCTTTATCATAAAGTAAAAAATGAGGCATTTGTTTGTAACATATGGCAGAAGATAGATGATCTGTTACATCATTGTTCATCACGCACACTAATATTTCTGGTCTATAAATTGGTCTTCTCAATTATGATTATTAGAAAAGCATCTGTTTCCATTTTCACATGTTCACTGACTTTTTTTTGTAATTAAAATCACCATTAATGTGTACCAGAACTTGATTAGGTATCATATTGATGAAATACAATCAATTTACACGCACTTAGGTTTCACTGGCAGTTGTTGAGGACCAGGTTTTGTTGTTACGCTAAAGAAGGTGGACAGGTTTGCTAGGTAAATGGATGTGAATACAAGAGACCCTAAAACTTTGTAGGATGTTTATTAAGATTTATGTAGCTTTGAATAGTCTATAGTTTAACAGTTTATTAAATTATAGGATATTTTATGTAAGTTATATAGTCTAAATGTGAGCACAATAGAGAGCAAAAAGCAGCTCTGCAGTAAAATTTAGTGGTGGTAAGCACAGGGACAGATTAAAATAAAGGAAAATGTTATCATTTGCATATGCAAAAGTGATACGATCATTGATCAGAGAATATGAAGGACGCTTTAGGCGAGAGGTGTTGCCAGAAGAAAATAAGAGAAAACCAAGCCTGAGACTGATAGGACTGTTTTCAAGTTTTCTCTGGCTGTTGCTGTCTTCTACAAGCTCATGTTGTCTTCTGTCCTTCCCACAAATTGGGAGTTAGTAAATGAAGTATTATCTCACCCAAGGGAGAAGCAACCTGGCATTATCTAAAGTGAAGAAGAAGGGAGTCTGAATGAATTAACAGCAATGAGCAGGAGGCACGGTACTTGCAGATGAGTTTAACAGTTGCCCTGGTTCACGGCGTAGCTGTGCATTATAGCAGAATCACCTGGGGATTTACTCCGTTTTCACCCGTAGAGGTTTGAGTCTGCACTGACAATAGGTTGATCTGCATCAAATATTTGTCTTGCAGGTAATAAAGGCTGTTACGGGTAACTCGTTAGAGTGACGATCACCAGGCTTGCTAGTTGGGGAGAAAATTCAGAATGTGGTGAAGTGAGTGTAGGCACAGGTCTGACATCCTCCCACCTCAGGGTACCCATCTTCGTGCTTTGTGGTACCTCGGTGTGCTTCACCTAATAGCCAGGAAGAAGCTATTAGCTTATCATTATAGCTAAAATTATAATAGGATGAGAATGAACAGTACACTGTGGGACTCATTATTTGTCTTCCAGATGCAGGGGGTGAAGAAAATACGGGAGTTACTGTTTACCTTGCAGTGCTCATATTCCAATGGCCACAGTCCAGGCCCTGACTAATAGTTTTGAAATGCTGAGGACAGAAGTTAAACAGGCATCTAGATCCTGGACCCCACTAGGGAACCCCTGATTAGCACATGGAGGGTGAAAAGCAAGGGAAGCGCTGAGATTTGAATCCTGGCCAAGAGCATAAAACCCAGAGGGCTCGTGGCTCTTGCAGGTACTAACAAAGGGACAGTGTCCATAGGAGGGTGAGGGAAGATGTTTCAGGGAAGGGCAAGTCAAGAAACCAGAAGACTGAGGAGTCAGCTGGAGGGGTCTGGTATGAGAGGGTTTGCTGCACGTTCCAGTCATGGCTGAGGGAAGGCACGGCGAGCGAGCAGTGGATCTGCACTGAGACTTGCTGACACGGGCTCCTCGGGCAGGGCTGCGTAGGACCACGCAGAAGAATGAGGGGTGGTGCAGATGGAAACCCTGAAAAGCTGTAAGCACCCGTTCAGAAAGCTGATGGGTAAGAACATGACAGAACCTGGGAAACACTGCTAGGATTTTGTTTTGGGGCTTTACTGAAGGAAGTTTCCCCTGTTTCCAGAGTGATGTGCTTTTCTCATACTGTTTAATTTTTCATTATGCATCTTTCTTTTTTTAACTTAAAAGCTAAACGTAAACCAGAGATTTTTCCAACAATCGGGCAAACTCTGGTGATTTTGGGGCAAAAGCTCTGTGGCATTGTAGTGATCTTTTAACTTTACCCCACATATCTTTAAAAAGTAGGTTATTTTTAAGTTTCGGTTGTAGAAATATATGCACAGCTGAGATCATCTGAGCTGTTGCTGTGATACCTTACAGAGATTATCTGGATCTTGGTCTAATTATTCAGCTTAGAAACACTGCAGAGCAACAACACGCAGGAGTTTGGGACAAATGGAAGTCTGGATTGTGTTCTATTTTTCAGTTTTGTAAAAAACCAAGTATTGCAGCTGTACCATCAGAGTAGTAAGGAGAACTCCAAAGAGAAAAGGTAGTAAATATCAGAAATGGCAGTATCTTATTAGGCCATGAGTGAAGAATTACAGCCTGTGCTGGGAGTATAGACAGCTCACCCATTTAAGTCAAATAACTAACGGTATGATTTTTGACATGGTGAGACCATAGTTCTTCCTGTCAGAGTTCAGCTTGAGTAAATAGCTTATCACTGTCAAAAGTCCTGGAGGGAAAGTTTCTTTGCTTTTCTGCTTGTAGAGGTTACACTGATTGCGTTGTTCATGAGAGACCAGCCAAAGCCAAGCAGTTTGCTGGTCACTGTACAGCTAGTAGGGTAACAGGCAATCTCCCTGCCTCGAAGAAATAGTATATAACTAGACAAAATGGGAAGGGAGAGGCCCTAGTAGATAGCTATCAGTGTTGTGATGATAAATGACATCCCTTTTTGGACAAGGAATATTATTCAGTGATTAGAAAGCCATGGAAAAGAGGGAGATTTGTTGGAAACAAGGAAGGAAGGGGAGATAGAAGGGCAGCTGAGGAGCGCAGCAGAGGTGAAGGGACTGAGATGAGAGTGGGACAGACTTTGATCAAGCAGTCACTTGTCAAGGGCAGTTTAAGTCCAGTCAGAATCGAGAGACCATTTTCAGTATCAGCAGTCCCTGCTTTAGCTTTTTCTGCAGCTGCTCTGCTGGCTTCAGTGCCTGTTTTTTTTCCCCTCCAAGCAGTGTCTTTTGCAAAGCTCTTGTGGCTTAAATCAGAGGAGATCACCTCTGTTGGACACACCATGGGTTGTGCATGCAGCTGAAATGACATGTTGTGGGGCAAGGGAGCAGGTTGAGGCACCCAGCACCCACCCAGCACCCCATTCCCTCCTTTCCTCTGGGCTGAGCACTTGAGAAGCTCTTCTCCCAGGGTGAGAAAGCTCAAGGCTTTTAAAGCATACAGAACGTATCTTGCACTCGAGTAAAAAGTGTGGGAGGTAGGCAGCATTTATAAGTGTTCTAGAAGTAAACGGACTTTTTTTTTTTCAGTCAGATTTAAACTCAAATTGCAATTCTGAAAGTATATCTGCTAACGGTGACAGGCGGAATGTTGCAACAGCATGGAACAGCTGCAGCAGTCATAGGAAGAATATATTTAATGAAACATTTTGAAAAGTTCAGCTCAAAAGACGGAAAAAATGCTAAAAAGTGAGAATCTCTGAAAATCTCACTTGATCTGTCCTCATTACACATCTCAGTCAAAGAACATTCGTGCTTAGGGCTATGGTTTAGTCATGTTCTTGTTAGTGTTTGGTTAATGATTGGACTAGATGTTCTTAAAGGTCTTTTTTAATCTGGGCAATTCTGTGTGACAGAGCAATAGCACCCACCATTTCAGGATTGGGAGCTTAGGGCTTCTGAATACATACTCTTAAATTGTTTTGTTTCTGCCAAGCACTTACCATGTAGAAATACTGTGAAGTTTGTTTATTTCCTAGAATTGTATATTCTGTTTAAATCATTATAGCCATTTTAACGTGATCTCATTTAGAGGCAAGCAGATTAGTTCAATTTACAGCATACACAGGAAAAAATACAGTAGAAATCTAGCCCTTGGCATTTGATATATAAGGCTAAATGAATTCAAATGCTTGGGATTCTTTATTAAGTTCAAAATATGGGTGTTAGATTGTTGGATCTTTAGATTGTGGCCATCTTTAGATGCCTTGCCTCAGAACAGCTAAGTAACATCATGATCTTTCTTCATCCTGTGCCTTGTCTAGTATATTCCAAGAAGTGTCTTATGTATTATGTTGAAGTGGTTGTCTTTCCCTTCAGTCCCTTCACCAGTGAAAACCAATTCCAAAATATTGTTTCACGGTTCATGTCACTAAATACAGAGCTTCAAAATTTGTCCTTGGTTTTCCTAGCTCAGATGCATTTGCAAGAGAATGAAAAGGGATCTAAGGGATAAGCTAATACAAGTAGAACTAAACTTTTTTTGTTAGAAGTATGATGTCAGTGCTTGAAAATGTTGAAAAGCAGGTGAAAATTGGTTAAATGATATGGAAAAAAAAGTCCTTAAGACTTTTTTTTTTTTAATGAGGGAAATGGGCTTACAGAATCAAATAAAAAATAGTGGGGTTTAGGTTTTTCAGTGGAAAGAGTGATATAAATAGACATATGATGGTACAATTTATTAAAAAAAAACAAAAAATTCATTCCAATGTGATATCTTTCTCTTGAGAACTGGATGAATTACCTTGGGATTTGAAATGGACTGTAGACTTTTGTCCCTCTATGTCTCTAGTACTTTTAGGATTGTTTTGAAGATGGTGAAGGTAATAGACATACAGCTTGGCTGCAAAGAGTAAGGGATGCTTCCAGGTAAACTCTGTTACGAGTCATTGGCTTCACATTCCTCTGATACGTAGATTTCTGCCAAGTGCCCTTAAAGGAAAGTTTTGTAAACTGGCTGGCAAGTATTAATTTCTGTTAGATCTCATTACATCGTGTAATGAGTACCTGTATTACAAAGCACAAAGCTTATTTTGACTTATTTCCTTTTCTTGAGTTGGTAAATGAATGGCTTTTAATAACCACGTGAGTCAGCCTGGCATGCAGGGTATTGAGTAGGTGTCATAGCGTTGGTCAGCAGGGCGCAGTGCGCCCAACCTCCATGGGCTCGTGCAGAATCACACCCGTACGAGCCTGTCAGTGTCAGAGCTGTCCCTTTGTCTGAGCAAGGAGACACATCTCGAAATCCTCCTCTGCATGTGCCAGCTGCTTGCTTGTCTCCCCCCGGGAGAAGTGGACAGCTCTACAGGACTGCACCACTCAGCACATCCATCATGTCTTCTTGAGGGCTGCCTTGCGTTGGCCATGAAGGAAATCACTCTGCCTTTCCGTGTCGGACACACCGTGCTCCTAGGCACCTGGTCAGGGTTTTTAATACAAGCACAGGTGCACGTGGCCTCTTCCTTTCCCAAGGAGATCCCTCCTCATGGGTTTGTGGTGACGAGGCTGTGTCAATTTGCTCAGAGTGTTGCACAGCTTGAGCTGATGTCTATGACCCAACTTAGATGGCCATGCCGTCGTGCAAGAAGGTCCTTGGAGAGGCACCTGGCAGGAGGAAAGAAAGAGTGTACCTCTCCATCTCATTTCCGCCTTGGGCCTCGTTACAACAAAACAAAGATTGCCAATTGGACCAAAGTTGAGCCAAGCTGGGAACTCTGCTTCTCTGGGAATAGGTCCAAGACCACCAACCACCATATGTGCAGAGCATTTTACCATCACATCATCAGGAGAAGCTGAGTCCCCTTGGTCATGGCTGGACTTGGACCACGGTGCTTCAGGTGAAAGGTCATGGGGTTTAAAATTAGCTTGACAAAGTGCCCTGTTCTCCCCCTGCTTAACTAATGGTCCTGTCTAGACTCTTCTCACAAACAACTCCTCCACCTCCGTAGCTGGCCAAAGCCTGCACCTGTCCTCGCTCCCCCTAGTAGCCTGTTTCTAATTCTCAGCCCCAAAGTATCCCTTCCATCAGTCCAGGGTTAGGTTGCTGCATTTTCCAGGCAATAGATAAAAAACTAAGATTGACAAATGAGTTTAGCATATGACTGTCACGCATCATTTATTAAAAAGAACAAAAAAAAATATAGGCTAACTGGAAGGTCCATCTACTGCTTGTTTGTCTTGCCCATCTGGGAAATGGAGTTTAAATTACCACATTGCTTTAGGAGCAGTTTGTAATCCCAGCAGAGTGAAGTCATACATTTTTCATGGGATGGGAACAGCAGATAATAAGAGTTTCTGCAGTTAGCATGATATCAAGTGTAATGGCAAGATAGACTTTACACTGCTGTTGTAGATGGAAACAGCCACAGAAACAGTATTTCCACCTTCCTGGCTGAAGACACTGACGCACTGCCATCAGCTTGCTTGCATTTGCAGAACGTGTATCTTCCCAGATACCTGCAGCTTGATTCATGTTCTCACTGGGAAGATGTGATAAGTTCCCAGAACCTTTAACAGGCTCATCTTGATGCAGAGTCTGAGGTGTGTCACTCCTGGTTTAGCACAGTATATTTCTAGTCTCTTTTTGGTTTGCAAACTGCATTTTTTTCTGACTTACTGACAACAGGCATGCTTTCCAGCCTCAGCACTATGAACATGGGGGCTCGTGGACCACAAGTTGAAAACTTATTGTAGTGTGAGGCAGGACAGTGCTGTGTTTTTGGTTTACTCTAGGAATCGTTAGCAGAATAATCCCATCTGATGTTTGTGCTTCCAATTGTATACAGTAGTAAAACCAGTAAAGATAATAGTCCTTTAGCTGTGAACTAGGATGCTCTTGTGCTAAATGCTGTATGAATACAGACCAAAATATCAGTCCCATCACCAGAGTTTAGACTTCAAGTACAGAGAGATGGCTGCAGACTGGGGTTGCGTGGGGAGGAGGGGTGTAAAACTGGGCTGTGCTAGTGGTTCAGCTGCTGTCAGAGATGCTTGTGGGTGTCCTGGTTGTTTGCAGGGAATCTCTTCCAGAAACAAAGGCTTACTGAGAGTGAAAAATCTGATTGAAAATGTAATGAGCTGTTGATGAGGGGGCATCACCAGGCAGGGCACTGGAGCCAGAGGGAGGGAGAGGTGCTCAGGAGGGCATGAGAGGTGTCCCTCGAGGACCAGGGCTCTGTCCTCTGTTAGAGGGATGAAGAACAGAGAACAAGAACTAGATGCCGTGAAAGGCAGTTTGTAAAGTGTTGATCAGAGGAGTACAAAGCTGCACCATGCTAGAGGTAGCTGTGGAGAGCTGAAGTTATGGATAGCAATAGATCCTCAGATATTGATCTTATGCAGTATTGGGTGGCTTTCAGTGTACGAGCAGCTTGAGAGAAAGTGGTAGGTACTAGATATCTTCTTGATCCAGGAGAGAGGAAAAAAAAGCTAAATATAACCAGATGGGAATAAGCCAGATGTATTTAAATATGGAACATGCCACCTTCTCTCTTGGTGACTTCAAACTGAGGTGAAATTGAGGGAAGTATTTGCCATCATGTGCAAGCTGTGCTTTAGCAAAATGTTCATGGCTGTGTTTAAAAGGGGTAAGTGGGTAAAATACAGTAGCTTACTATGCACAGGAGAATTATGATGAGCTGCTGTTTCTTTCAGACATGTAGCATTTTAAATTCTTGTATCGTTACCCTTTCTCAACCTCTCATTACTTCATAGCACTTCATCTTCACAGTAATTTTCTTTCTAAAATAGTCAATAAACCTGCGGCCCCTGAAACAACCCCCTGTGAATCTTTTCCTGCAACTGTTTTCCATTCCTGTGATGTTATTACTGCTGATCTCTGAAGTCTTTTCAGTTCTGAATTAAGTGGTTTTGGGGTTTGCTTTTATCTTTCAGGAAAGGTGACCTGTGCCACACACTGACACAAGGATATGTGACAATATTACTGAAGTGCTGCACCTCAGCTGCTGCCTCTGAGACCTGTAGGACTGTCTGCCTGTTGGATCACTGGTAAATCAACCTCTATATACTCAAAGTATTCATATTTCAGAGATGAATTTTAGGAAATATTTAGACTGTACTGAAAAAATGCAAGAATTTTAACATTTATTTCAAGCTGTTGCAAAGTTTGTCTCATGTTTCCTTGATAGTGCTCAGTAGATATTAGAAACAACTGTTCAGTTCTACTTTCTTCTGCATTTCATGCAATTACTTTGATTTAAATTCTGCAGTGGGGCAGTTAGAAATGGAATATTCCTGAAAGTCTGTAAATTTTAGCAGTCTATTTTTTTTAAAAGGCAGAAATGTGAATTAAGAAAATAGCAAGCCACACAGGTATACATTTCTGAGTTGTTTTGTTTGTCCAACATGGATAATAGCAGTGGAGAATTATAGTCTGAGCTTTGCAAAGGACTCAAAGACTAAGATGTGTGTCAGGAAATCTTTTTGCCTTAATTATGGATTTTTCCTCCTCTTTTTCTATCTTTTCCTAAATTTTTTTTCAATCTTTTCCTAAAACGTAGGGAAAAAAAAAAAAAGAAAAAAGATTGTGCTTCTTAAAACATTAATTTTGTCTAAGAGATTATTTCCTCTGCTTCAGGAAGTTGGCACACAGCAAACCACTTCTCAATCAAGCTGCAAGCCGGTACTGTAAAAAAAACAAAGAGTTGATTGGTACCAGACATTTGTAAATAAGTAATTGACGCTCATGCTATAACAATAAGCAATTCCAACAAAAACAGGGCGCTGCCAGAGTAAACAAGTTTGCAATGGGCTCCATTCAATGCTGTATATCCATCAGGGTCAGTCCCATCACTGGTGGTCACAAATAATAGCTCTGGGACCAGCTGGAGTTCTGCAGTGCAGCAGCTGTCTCCTGCTTTTGTCTTGTCCTTCCTTCTCCGCAGCCTTCCAGTGGGATCCCAAGGCATGGGCAGGCTCTGAGCTAGAGCAGTGTTGGCCGAACAGAATGTCTGAGGGTTGGTGACAAATCCAAAGCCTCTGGACTTAGTGGGATTTGGATACAGGGTGGACCAAGCTGAGAGCCATGCTGCTGCCAGAGGGGTCATAGGTTCAACACTCGAGCTGTTGAGAATCACTCAATCAGGCCACCCCTGTTAGGGTCAGTGTTGTGGGGCTCTGGCTCAGGAATAGACAGAGCACATTTGCTCTTCCTCCTTGGTAATTGGGTGAGATACATTCATTGATTTTGCAATAGCATCTAATTAAATTTTGAGGTAGATTTCCCCTTCTCCTCACCATTTCAAGCTTCTGACTGGATCTGTCCAGTACACTCCCCCTCCACCTCCCCCCCCTTTCCCTGTGCTTTCTCCTTACCTCCTGCATTGCTGCCTTAAGTCGGTCTGTAAAAAGCTGTCAGAGCAGTAAGACAGGAGGGGGCTGCACCAGACATTTGCCACATTTCAACAACTGACAGCAATCATATAATGGGGAAGGCAAAACGTAAGGTAAGAATGGGAGCAGGGTCTGTGTTGAACTGGCAGCATATTTTGGTAGCAGTAGGCATGTTAAAAACTGATTAGATAATGAGGCACTGGAGCAGAAGGGTTCTGTTCCTCTGGGTGAAACATTATGATATAAATGAGCACAGACCTCTGGACTAACTCTGTTCCTTCACTCCCATGCAGCATCACTCCTAATGCAGCATCACAAAGATGCCATAAATGAGCCTGGAGAGCTAGGCAAGAAAAGCATAACTTTTTATTAGTGTGATTTAAAACCAAAAATAGTGCTGGCTTTTTGTGGAGTGAAATTGTGCCTAGTGTAAAAAAATAACAGCATGTCCTTTGTCAGGGACTACAGGTGAGGTTGGTTGTTGTTTTTAAGGGGAGGTGTGTTGTTGTTGTTTCCCCCCCCCCCCCCCCGTTATTTTCAGAACACTCAACTGACAAGCCAAGGAGATAGTTTCTTTATTATTTTGGTAAATGCAGTCATCTTATCTACATAAGTCTCTGAGCAATTAAGTTTTTGAAAGTTACAGGATAGCTCTCAAGACTTCTGAAAGCCTTGGCTTAGAGTATCTGCTAGATGAGTTTCTGCTGGCTTTGACCTTCAAGATTTATTTTTTTTTTAAATTACTTTCCTAGAAGGAAGGGAAACTGGAAGGGATGAAAGATAAAGACTTTCTTTGATAGCTGTTACCTTTCCTATTGAGGGTGGTGATGCAGGGCTCTGAAGTGAAAGCAGAGAGGGAGAGTGGGTTGGTGACAAGGAACAGATTAGGAATGTCTTTTCTCAGCCTCTGCCCAAGACAGTTCACGGTGTTTGGTGAGGTTTTTTGGCTGTTGTTGAGACAATAAGCAGGAAAGTCAGAGTATGCCAAAGGTGGCTTGAATTCTGGTGAAGTGTGTTCTAGGTGTCGGGTGCTGGATGTATGCTGTGGAAAGCGTGGCTATACAAATAAGTGAAGAAATCTATTTTAATTGCTTTCATTAAAAAATGTTTAAAGTCATAAATAGTATAGGTCGCAAACAACATAAGACAAAGCAAACAGTACAGAAATAGATACACACCCACATTTATGCTGTAAATCAAATATACGCCCTGACAGAGTAGAAATCCATTATTTTTAGGAAAGTTAATAAGTATTTCCAAAGAGCTGTTGCAATGCTGAGACTATTCTAGGCTAATAGAAAGAGTATTTGAATTGTTCAGCAATAATCTCTTTAGTACTTGTGTCATGACAGCAGATTTCTGAAATGGTACTGAGCCAAAGTCACTTTTAATTCCCTTGATGAGTGACACAGTGAGTGAGAGCAATTATCCCCCAATTCAACCGCTCTTTTCTTCTCTAAGTTATGTATATTTCCCCAAAATATTAACGAAATGGCTTCTTAACAATCACAATTCAGCCTTGCAGAACCGTTTGCCTGCTATTCAGTTCAGCTATGTTGCTCAGTATTTGTGGTGTGCCTATTGTTGTTGTTCCAAGATTCAATCTCTGAAGGCTTTGGCAGTCTCTGGTGAAGTCAGTGGGCTCTGAAGATGCTCACAGCTTTAGGATTATGTTGTTGTTATGTTCTGTTACTATGTGTTGAAGGCCTACCCACCAAATATTGTAAATAACAGTAGCAAAGCCTTTTTATTCTTGTGGAAATGCTAGTGTGACTTGGAGACCATTCTGTCCTCCCAATGTACAGTTGTCTGAGCAAAAGTCTCCCAGAAACAAGTAACAAGGATAGCGAGACCATTGCTCAATAACCACAGCCATTATTTAGCAATAATTATTGAGCTCTGCAGGAGTTTTCCTGGGATCAGAACTCGGCTGGTTTTAGTAGCAGTATTTTCAGTTGGGTCGTATGGATTGTTTCATGTTATTGGAGCTGAATGCTGGTACCTGCCATTTTGGAATCACTCCTTACAGATCTTGCAGCAGTGTTTGTGTGCTCTAACCTATAGCAACCCTGTAATTTGACTGCCAGCTTCACCAACCTCAAGTCTCCCTGGTATGTATCACTATCCAGGGCCTGTGTCAGAACACCTTTCCTATTTAACCTGGTTGATTGAACATTATGCATCCAGGTGCATTATTTTCAAAACTTATTCTTGAATTTTTAGGTGTTAACTGTCCCAGGAGAAGCATATAGATAGTTGCCACTTACAATCATTTTGTAGAAATGATGCGTGGGGATTTTAAGTTGACCTTCATGTATGTTACCAAAACTCAGCCTAGATAATGCTTTGAGACACAAGTACAATCAGATGCTTTCTCTTGTACAGCTGAAGCATCTGGATTGTCTTTCAATAGATTTGCACATCTTTCCAGAAAGAACTACTCTTCGTAAGCAGCAGGTAAGGAAAAGAATATGGGTAAAATATTTGGAGAGCAATGGGAAAGAGTATTTAATATATTTAATCTTATTATACATTTTTCTACATTAAAGTCAACAGGCTGGAATTATATTCTGCTACAAAGCTTTGTGTAAGAAATATCTCTATAAGAAAATACATCTCATTAAACATTTCCTGTAAATAAATTATCCCAAATAACTATGTTTTGCAAAAGGAAAAGGGGAGAAGGGGTAAGCCAACAATAAGAGCTAGGAATTGCTGAGAGCCCATTTCTGCAATAACCCCCTGTTCACACTGGGTATAATTTTCTTTTATGTGGACTCACAAGGAGAGCAGTAGAGCTCCTCTGCTGCGTGTGTGCTGTGTCAGTATAAATAACACTTGCAAAATTGGTTTATGTACTTTTTTTTAATATCTTTCTGAGCTTTATTCCTGTTTCAGTCACACTGGAAAAACTCTAAAATAAGCAGAGTTGTAGTGATAGGACTGCAAGATGAAACTCTGACTGAGACTATTAAAAACCAGAAGACCCTACCTCTGAGCAGTCCCTCTAGGTCGATACAAACTAACTCCAGTATGGAAAGAGGCATGTGGAATACTCTTATTTTGACAGTTCTGAAAGATAAAGGCAACATAGCTGAGGTCTGTGTTCTATTGAGGATGTCTGAGTCATGTGGTGTAGCTAAGCTATAGCATTAAAACAACCACTGGTCAATAACGATGGGTGATGTGGTCTTCTTCAAAAATTAAACTAGATGCTGGTCTGTGTTGTTCAGAATTGATTAAACAGAAAAGTCCCTTGTATTACAAAACACAAAAATAGGGTAATTATAAATGGATAATTACAACTTAGCAGTAGGTCAGTTATAGAGTCAGACTTCTTTAAAGAAATACCAGTCTCTCTACCAACGTCTATACAAAGGAAAACTTGCAAGTAAGTAAAATGAAAAAAAAGTTTGAAAAGACCTGGGAGATAACGTAGGGGATAACCAGGACACAAACAATGTAGAGTTGTCAGCTGTTTCCACAGTCCGTGTACTTCCATCATTCCTGGCAGAACAGTCCAGACTGAGGCCATCACGTTCAGGCTGGATACATGCAGGAGGAGTGTGTGCTGTGACATCGCATGATGCTTCACAAGTCATTTGGGGTCGTACCATCTTCTTCCTTCCTTTTCTGCAGGAGAGGAGGTGCTCACAAGAGCCAGGTCCTTTTGCTCTGCCGCCCCTAAGAAATAAATCCATTCTACTTCTGCAGAGTGCCATCAATGGCTTGTTGCTACTAATAAACCATGAAACTTGGGAGTTTGTAGCAGTGTGCTATAAACACCTCGACAAACGTCTGCATCGCCTGTTACAACAAACACTGAAACAACTTCATAGCTCTTCATGGTAGGCACTTCAACACGCTGCTGTTTCTGTTGGAAAGGTCTGTAACACAAGTATGCTTAGGCAAGGAAAGTATATTTAGGACTAATGAGCAACTGCCTGTATATAATTCTGGGTTCAGCATGCACATACTTGCTTCATCTGTTCAACCCAATGTATACTAGCTGTGAACAGAGGCAAATACAAGTGATTAAGTGCCCTCTATGACATTGAACTTATATAAAGCATTTCCATTTACCTATGTATAGGAAACAAAAGCCTGTTTAAATGTCTCCTCTTAGAGAAACTGCTGTTCTCTTGAAATAGTGAGATGGCAAGTTTTCACCTCTTTCACGAGGGCCTGCAAAACACAGCACTCTTGTCCTGCAGGAGTGCTTTCTTTGCTGGAAGTGTCAGCCCTGAATGACAAGGTCGTGTGGACATTCACAGTAACTTTATTTCCATTTTGCACACCTGCAATGCGGTCAATAATGTGTTGACAGATGAATCTTCTTGGCATGCACTGCTTCCTAGAGGAGTACAATGTATACAGTTTATTTAGCAGTCATTATCACGCCGGAAACCCACTGTAGCCCTAACCCTGAACACCTGAAACATCATGGGACAACACAGCAAGGTAAGTGATGTTGATTTCCACTGGACTTGTTTGCATACTAGCATTTCCCACAAACTGTAGAAGTTATTTACAGAAGAGCTGCGCAGTAGGAGAACTCCAGCTGCACTTGTGTTGACCACCAGCTCAAAAAGAAATGCATTAGGTATGACTTCTACTCCTACCCTAACTGTTACTTTAGCCATTCCACTTTCATTGGCAGTTCTCATTTCCCACCGTGCCGTAATGCCTTAAATACATAAAGCCACAGTCACTTAATACTATCTTCTCAAGCCTCATTCAGATTTTCTGGCAAACGTGAAGTCTTGATTTAGAAGAGGAGGTCGCATCTTTCCATACTTTGCAAGACAGCCCCTTGGCACAGTCACATCGTTGGAAAATCTCCAGTCCGTGGGACCCTTTCTTGCGCTGTTTGGTGCATACCTCCCCTTGATGCAACACAGGCTTGCAAATTTTGGTCCAGAAATGGCGAGCACAGCAATGGCCCTCAATACAGTCTGATGACCGTAGGCAGGGATCACCTTCATGTCCTAAAAAGAGCAACCAAACTCTTTTACCTCACAGGAAAATGTGGAAGTACAGATTCAGTGCAGACTGATACTCAGGAAAAGGGAAATGGTATTTCCATCTGTGGCTATTTGAACACAAGAGAGGATAGGAATTGGGAATGTTCAAGGGGGTAATGAATGAGACCTGCCGTAAGACTTAGGAGAAATTAATCTACAGGACTGTAAGTGGAATTACAAGTGCTTAATTACATGACCATTACAAGAGAAGGACATGTGCCCTCTTAACAATTGAAAAACGGATTGTCAATCCACCTCTGATCCAGAGAAGAAAGCAGATGCTATTCCAGTCACAGAAACTGCTGGTTGATGTTACATCACTTTTTGTGTCATGCTGTTAATTCTCACAATAGACATTCTCTCCCTGTGAAATTACTGCCTATTTTTTGGTTTGCATTGCTGCATCTTAACAGTAGTAACATGATTGATACCGTGAAGGAACAAAGCAGCGTAGTGCAAAGGTGATCTTACCTTTTATGTGTGACAGCTTGGAGCGCTGCCTCCCTAGGTTTTGCCACCCCAAATCCTTGCTGGCGTAATGACCGTTCTTCTTGTTGCGTGGCCCTTCTAGAGCAGGGATGTGAGGTGTCAAGATGCTTTCGGTTACTGGTATGCAAATACCTGCAATGAAGAAGCAGCCAAGGATTTGAACAAGAGGAAAAGCAACAAGGAGACATACACAGACCAGGATAAGGACCAGGACTATGAAAGTGGTCTCAGTGGTGCTCAGCTCTAATCACGCCTCTGTGCCCAATTCCCAGCACCTAACGTCACTGCAGCTCTGCTTCCCTCACTGTTAGAGACTCACTGTCATTCTGCCTTGGTAGACTGAGGACCTGGAGACTGCCTCGTCGACATCTCTCTCCAGTCTCCAGAGAGTATGGGAATGCAAACAGTAAAACAGTCTGGTCATAACAGCACCCCACACCCGACCCCAGGAGAGTAGATCAAGGATTCATTAAATATCTTTTGCTTCCCTGAAAACCTGGGTTCTGTGCAGTCTTCCAGTGAATCAAATCACAGTGAACATAGTGCTGAGATTTCACTCAACAGCAGCAGCATTTTTGTGTTTCCCCACACCAGAATGGGAAAAAGTCTGGTAGTACACAAGCCTTAAACACAGAAATACTATTAAAGGAAATGAAGTTTTCTTGCTTTAGAAAGAGAAGCACAGTCACTCAGAAAAAGAAAATACTGTTGCTGGGAATGCTTAGAGAAATCAATGCTATCAAAATAGCATCTCTGATGGAGGAAGCCCATGAAGTGACCGAGGTACCGTTGTTGCAGCGGTTCCCAGGGCAGCACATGCCGTCTCTGTGGCAACGCTTCTTCTTTCTCCGGCACATCATGCACGCAGACGTTGATTGATGGGGACTGTGACAGTAGCGCCCAACTTCACATTCCTTGTCATTGGTACAAGGATAGGCCTGGTGGGTAAAAGAAAGGTTTACAGTGAAGCAGTCGTTTTCACAGGTATGTGTGCAGACCATTAAAAAATAAAACAAACCCCAACCAAAGCCACCACCAAAAACCCCAATCAAGCAAAGAAACTGACAGTTGAGATACCAGTCCTGGGGGCTGGGAGATGCAGGGATGCTTCACTGCAGCCATATAGCAATCTTTAAGCTCATGCTGCTGGTGAAGATGTTATCTGCTTAAAGACTCAGGGAGATCCAACTTGTGGGTTCAAGCCTCTGATTCATAGACAGGAGCTTAAAACGCAACAGTGAAGAATCAACAGAGCCATAAATCTCCTCTCAGTATAAATCCTGCACTATACCCACAGGTAACATTATCATTTAACACCAAGGAGGCACTTTCCTTTGCTGGTTTTCAAACACAGTAATGTCTAAGAAGGGAACAGTTCTCCCAGTGAACATGTACACCATGCCTTGTAGGAGCTTCTTTGCAATTGCACCACTCTGCACTGGCCCCCATCAGTTGGGCTGCTTGGAAATGAACAAACATCACTGGTCAGCATTTCATTCTGATACCCCTTTGATCCCTTTCAGCCTCAGTATGCTCCTTAAACTTGCCACCTGCTAAACAACACCCTCCAGTATACAGCATGGAACGGAGCACAAACAGCATGGAATACACGCTAGAGCACAAACTGGCTTGCACATCTAGTTCCCTGCAAGTAGAGACACATGTATACAATTCTCCTATATTCACCCAAACCAGCATTCTCTTACAGGAAAACTGTCTTTTAATAAAGGGTGTGAAAGCCCTGTGTGCTCCCATCGAGAGAGAAAGAAAAGTTTATTCCTACAAAAGGAAAAGACGCGCTGCCACATTCCAGCATCCTTTCTGCTGACTCCCACACAGCTACAACTATGCTCTCTGTCTGCATCTAATTTTACTGCCCGTTAAATTAATCATTGATTTATTTATTTTTTTCATTCCTCAAAATTATACTTGAGGAATTTGTTTAGATAAAAAGATGAGAATAAATTTTGGGCACTTTGTGGAGAATTATGTTTACACTTCCTCTACTAATATTCTCCAGCATTTAAAATAAATCCAAGTATTGCTTTTACTGTTTTCAGAATGACTCTTGCAATTAGTTACCACAAACAAAGAGGTCAACTGACTGATTTTCAATGTAGGCTGACTACTTTTCTAATAATATTTTAAATCAAGTCTTGATTATATTGTTCTCAGAAAAGAAAAACTTGGAGGATGTTGAGAATTTGCTGTGAAAATTGTTCTTTTAGCTGGAGAACTTTTGTTTCTCTGTCTCTGTGACATTCTGATGTGAATCACAGGAGAAACAAGAGGTCTGATAATAAAACCAAGCAAGTTTCTCTGTTGCTGTTAGCGGGAGGGGGAACAATGCCACTTCCCATACGATTTCATTAATTGGGTTTTTTGGTCAAAATTTCCTTTACAGTATCAGAAGTGCTGGCTGTGTATTTCCCCAGTGCTGCTGCCCCATTACTTCTGTCCTCTGAGTACGTGCCTTTGAAGAATGATTTCAGAGCGCAGCTGTTTGGAGTAACCTGACTGATGTGTAAGTCTGTCTCCCTTAAGAATAAACATTTTCTCTTGAGTTCGTCCTCGAGGGGATGAACATCAAAGAAGGCCAGAATCTTTTTGCTAGGAGTAGCAGTAAGAGACAAATGCAATCACTCACCTGCTTTGATACTCTTCAGGCATAAGTGGATTCTGCCTATTCTAGCAAAGCAGAACTAGACTACTCTCCCCTCAATCCCATCACTCCTTTACCTCATTTTTCCAGGAAGAAATCATTAACACTGACTTACAATTCATGATATAGTTAGCACAAAATTAAGGCTTCCCCGACTTAAATGAGACCTTACTAAACTTATGGACCTTAGAATGCAGAAAAGCTATTTTATATAGACCTGTGCATGGTTATAGTGAGTTTGGAAAATACTAACACTACTAGCTGGGGGAAATGCAAATAAAAAACAGATGGACCAGCTAAAACCTTGAGATGAAGGCATTTTAGACCCTTGTCTGTCATCAAGACCTTCATAACCGCATCTTTTTTCCAATATGGGCATGTGGTATACACCTGCAACTTGTCAGCAAGAAGCCTACTTGCAGTTTTCTTTTGGTTCCTCAAATAGCTTTTTTAAAAAAAAAAAAAGAGTTCCCTGATCCTGAATGGTGCTAATGAATGCTCTCACATACCAGATCTACTCACTGGTTTACTTCTGATTTTTAGCCTGGGTGACATGTAAAAGATACTTTAAGATATGCATCTAATTGCCAACTATCAGCCCTGTCTTTAAGAATGGTAAAAGTAACAAAAGACCAAAATTTTGACATTAAAAAAATTGCCAAGGGAAGTGATGTAACTCAGCCTTTAGTCCCACTCAAGAGTCCATCCTAAATGAAGATGGCACATTTGAAATGAAAATATAAGTCAAAATGCTGACCTACCTAAGGCACATCAAAAAAATAACATGTAGCTCAGACAACAACTAACAAGTCCATTCAAAACCCCAAGAGACCAGCTGCCAGCCAGCTATACAAAAAACCCTCTTCCAAATGCCTGATGCCATCAATTGCCTTGATCTTTCTTCCAAAACCACCATCCATTTGATATCCCAGCTATCAATCACAGAGAGCTCGAAACAAAAATGCCAACATAGCATTGTGTCTGTCTCCTAGTCACTAGACTTTCATTGGAATTGTTCCTTCTCCCAGCCAAGTTATTTCTGTCGCTTTGCAGCTTTCAGTATTCAAACACAAAAATAAAACAAAGTACTATAAGTGGGTACACAGCCTTGGCTAACAGGAGGGGAAAAATATGCTCATAATTGTTGGCTGTAGCTGAGGCAGTCTAGGTATAAATACGTATATATTTTTAAATATAGGATAAAGAAAACATCCTTGTACAAATGTACATGCTAACAATTGTCTGCATGAGTCAAGGTTTTCAAACTCTCCTACACCACAGCACCTGAAACACAGTCTTTACGTTTAGAGAATTGCAGAGAACATTTCCTGTATACCACGCAAAGACACAGATCAGTCCCAGATGAAGAGGGAAGAAGCAAGCTGTAAACCAGCTCTACTTCCCCAGCAATGATAACTAACTCTACAAGGCACATCATTCCTTCACATTCTTCAGCTATACATATAATTTTCTGGTCGTAAATCTCTATCTACTAAACACAGCTTTGATATTATGGGAAACCAGATGAAACCAAGATAAAATATGTAGCACTCCCTGAAGCTGCATTTAAACAATCTTATTTAATTTTTGTAGCCCAGATTACAGGCAATTGAGTCACCCGTAGCACAACATAAAATAGATTTTCCTGTGATAACGAGTTGCATTTTCAGAATATGTTGTCTTTAAGAGCATTGCTTGCTGTTTTCTCCTCAGTCATTCCAATTAATTACTTTTGTATCCTCGTATTAAAAAACCCTGTTGAATGTGTGTCCAAAAATGTATGCAAAGATGTACTGGATTTTTTGCAGGCTAGATATTTAAACTGGTGCTGCTCATGCTGTGCCAGGTTGTCCCCTGAATCAGTCCACCAAGACTAACCTTTGCCAGCCAGGTCACAGCACCACATCAATGTTAAACTTATCTTTTTGAAAAAGATACTATGAATCTCCATTCCTATCCTTCCTTAATTTACATTCAAAATGCCAAGAGCTTATGACAGAAATACTCAAGAAAAGCAATGCAGATGATAGAGGAGAAAAGTTGGAGGGTTTTATAGTTGAAAAGTCCTTCCAGGAATACTACCAAGTCCCTTCCTTTTGTTTTAACTTCACAGTGAGGCTGAGAAAGGGACTAACTAGCTTTTGTGACTAAGGGGTTAATGCCATTCCCTTGATTTGAGGAGTGTGCAGGAGTGAGGTTTATTGTTACCTTTGTCTTCTGCTTCTGCCAGAGGAGATTCCTTTTCTCAGTGCAATGAGGTTTTCTTGATATTTTTGTTGGGAGTCATTTGCTACCCTGTGCATTTCATATGGCCATTCAGAATCCCATGTGTTTCACTGCAAGCTGGAGCAATACAAAGTGGTGGAACTGTTGGTCTGTGGAGTCAGTCAGTTCAGCTCTCTCTGTTTGGCACTATGAAATGCAATAGAGAAACACTCCAGGGGGAGAGTAAGACAGACGCTGTAATGTGTTGAAGGGTGAGTAGACTGATGGAAGACACACTTTATTGAGCTATGGGAGATAAGGGCTTAAATTTCAGCATGGTCTTCAACAAATATTTGAAGACAATATTCCCAGCCAGTGTCTCAGTCATCAGGCTTTCATTTGCTTGTATTATGATGTCCCATTTGTGTTTATGCTGAAGCTACTCCACGCTGTACTATGTCAGAGAAAGGAAGAGCCACTGGCATTTTTACCTAGGCTGTGTCATCACTTACCCAGTACAAGCAGTTCTAGACACTGCTGGCTTCAAAACCCACCTTCAGTGTTGAGAGGAGCAGTGCCTAAGTGATTTGGTGGAACAGATACCAGTAGTGATTCCCACAGAAGAAGTTAACTTTTTTTTTTTTTTTTAGACACATCATAAAGTTCAAGTGCAGAGTCAGTCCTGGCAGGAGATCATGGCTTCAAAGACTCCCAGCAGAAGAAACACCATGGAGGTTATTTGTTACTGTAGATGCTGACCAGCACTCAGGAAGAGAACTAAAGTCTCATGAACCACGTAAGTGACAATATCACTGTGGTTACTGTACTGGATACTTGGCCAGCTTTTGCCTTATACAATCATCTCATGATGGCACTGGGGACTGAGCCACAGCCAGAAAGTTAGAGCACTGTAGAACTACCAGGTCAATCCTTTATCACTCACTCTCACCTGGCAAAGGGGCAGCAGCTAATGCAAAGGTGAGACAAGTGGCTCAAGAAAATGGACACATACGTTAACCCAGGAATGGTCTTGCTTCCTAGGTACCAGCTTGTTCAAAATCAAATTCAGGCCGCTACTCACAGTCTTGTCCATACAGAATTCCTAGTTGCTAGTACCGTATGCAAACACCTGTAGTTATGCTATCACATCCAGCAGAGATCTCTTTCTGCTGGTCAAAAGACATCCCCTTTATATCACACCTACCTAATCTTTAATATTCACACCATGCCCGTGAGGCAGCTTACCACAACTCAGTCTATATTACTCATTACTTAAAGAAAGAAGGTTATTTTTCTCTATTTCAAGTAACCATACTTTTATAAATTGAAAAATAATGTCTGTAAAGGAGGTGGAAGCTGACCAGCATGCTAACTAGATGATCAAAACTGATGTGAACTATAGGCAAGAGGGCAGAGGTTCCACCCTCTACATAAAAGATGAATAACAGGCCTTGTTTGCTCCTTATTCTTGGGACTGTGCATACTGCTTAACATTCCACAGACATCAGGCACAATGGAGCAACCCACTCAGTCATGGTGAGAGCCTCTCCTTCCCATCCTGCTTTGGACAGGACAGAACCATCTGAGCAAAGGCTTGTTCCCCCATAGAGGAAACATGTGGAATAGCTACAGCACAGGTCTGCTTTGGCTTTTCTCTCTCACACTGAAGAATTAGTTAATCCAAAGTAAAATCACACCAATAAATTAGGAAATGCAAACACATGCTTCAACCAAATTGCCTGCTGGCAAATATAATTACAAAGAAAGCAAGTCACTGTTTGGCTTCTTGATTGGGCCTGATTCTGAGTTGTGCTCTCAAATTTGTTTTGGCTTTTACCAGACCAACACTGGTGAGACAGTTGCATATAGTATGTAGCCTGTAGAGCTAGGTGAATACATCACACATAGGATTTGTCCCACGTGCCTCTTTGGAGTTAGAATAAAGATCCTCTCTATGAAAGTCAAGGAGGAGACCTAACACGATCTCACAAGATGCAAACCTTTGTAACAATGGACAGAAGAGCCCTTCATTCAGAACCACATAAATGTGATCAAGCAAAACGGTGCAGGGATGGGGGCAGGCAAAGCTTTCTAACAAACACACAACTCTTTGTGCATTGCTCGTTTGCTTTGTTGTGTGGTGTTTTTTGGTTGTTTTGTTTGTTTTTCCCCCCCTGCAAGGCCATTAAACTACTTTCTGATAACTTCTCAAGTGTCTTCAGACAAATCCACGTCTAACTGACAAATTTCAAGCCTAGCTTTCTCCTAGCTGCTAAGCAAACATGTACATTAAGATGTGGATAGGAAATGACCATCATTTACTACTATTTTGTTTTTAATCCCAAATGAGGAAAGAGTTTATCAGCAGCCATCTGGAGCAATGCAGTTTTCCCACAGCACTGCTGATGTTGCTTTTTTCTATTCTTAGCTCAACACAAGCATAGATGATAGCGAGGAATCTCACTGTGCGCAAGCAGAAAGCCATGGTTAATTTATCCCACGGAGGAAATCATGCTGTGCTCTCAGACAGCTCCAGACATGGATCCTGTCTCAGACTGATCTCACCAGAAACTCTCAACTCCCAGTGACTGCTGTGGCACAGACTGTTCCTGAAAGCAAAATTCACAGTAGTTGCAAGGAAACAGATTCACTTATTTCAGTTGCCATGACAAGTTTAATGATTAAATTTTTCTCACTGAACCTCGTTCTTGTTAAAATAATACATCTCTCACCCACTTCTCTGCCAGACACAAAGAGAAAAGCACCAACTTACACCGCTAGATTAAGCACAGGCACTTTCTTCTAGAAATAACTTGTTTTTAACTCTTCAACTTAAAGCAGCAGCTGCTGTTCCTGAGGTCTGGTTCGCAGAGTGCTACATCATGGGTACATACACTGTAGCCTCCAAAGATCATGCCTTCAAACTGTGTGGCTAATGGCCCCAGATGCCTGCATTATTAAGACAATAAATATTCATGTTTCAAATTAATGCACGATCCACTGCTAGACCACCAGAGGAAGAACATTTCTAAAACATGCAGTAGTCCAGTTCTCATGATTTGCCAGAGCCAAAGAAAACTTAGATTTAACAACCAAAAAACAAATCTCACTGAGGTCCCTCTGAACAGGACACACGTGGGTCCTGGCTCACGCTTTCCTCGTCCCAACAAAAATGTGATGGAAAAGTCCTTCCCGTTGTGCAAGCAGTAGGCAGCTGTGTGGGGAGCTGTACTCCAGGGAAGAAAGAAAATCAAACATCTTAAAATAACCAGAGGAGCTGTGTTGCCCTGTTGCATGCAGAGCTAACCAGCACGAGTGGTGCCTCTTCCAGTGCGGACCAAAAAAATCTCCAAAGACTTTCCCCATATGAAATCTCATGTTGTGACCCTCTGTGATCTCCTGGCTCACGTGGTGGATTTCAATGGGCATTTCAGGTCTATAGCAGGACCAACAGCTTACAATTCAACACCTTTTCTTACAGAACTACCTACATCCAAAGGACATCCAGAGATAATCTGAAAGACTGCAAGTGGATCAATTAAATTCCTGGGTAGATACTATTATCTGCATTAAACTGGCCTCAATTTAGTGCATTTTACAAGCATTATGAAAGTATAAACTCAAAGGTTTAAGGCACTTAAGGTAATCCACAAGTTTATTCGATTCACCTTCAATTCCTCACCTAGGTAAAACCTGAACTTAGCTGTATTTCCAAATGACTCAAAGGGTAGCACACTATGCCCAAAATAAGCACAAATGTATGTTGTTTATACCACAGAACAGCATAAAACTGTCAGGAGGACATGGCATATCTATCTTAGTTCCCAAGGCAGCACAGCTGTGGGTCTTCCTGTCACACTTTTAAGGAAAATAATCAACCTTAGATGCATATTGGTGTCACTCTGCTGAATCCTGCCATTTCAAAGGAAGCATACGGTGTTTCCTGCCCCATGCACAGTGTGCATAGAGAGGTGCTCAACTTTTCCCTCCCTACCTCATCTTGTTACCGTGGGATTACTCAGCAGTGCTTCCTTCTTCACATTTGGAGATACCTGGAGCCTGCTATGCTGCTTGATTTTGAAGAAGGCTTCCTGCTCCATAGAACTGGTACCTTACAGAAAACATGATTAAAGATGGTTCAAAAGTTTGGGAAGCTGTCAGTTTGACCCCCAAATTTTATGGACTTTGTCTCAATGTGTATGATTCATATTGTCTGATGAACTCTCAGCAGCAGGATTACAACAGAGAGCATCGAAACAATGTTAGGTAATCTCTGAAGTCAACAATGAAGTACTAAATCAACGTGACAGGAAGCCTCTAGGTCTTGATTTTCTGTCATTTTCGAATGCATCACCAAAGAGTGCTCAAAGAATAAAGGTCTATTAACATGCACTTTGTTCTATGTCCAGCCTTTTCAGCAGACTGTTCTGTTCTTGCCCTTTTATCTCTGCATTTTCCCCACCCCTTTTCTGATGGTTTTGCTTTTTAGCTTTGTCTCTGGGTATTTATCATCTGCTCCAGAGTGAGATTCTTCTGGCATTTTGATCAGCATGTTTACTGCAATGGTTGGACAGTGGGTTGCAAAAAAATGTTTTCCCTCTGGATCTATTAACTCTGGAAGTATGGAGGTTTTTTATTAATCTAAGAATACTATCCAGATGGAAAGAGCTTGCAGAACCTGTGACTCACAAAGCACCATGCACTAAACCACAGGTAGATACTCGGATATTGTGGTTGGGAGTAGAGTGACTGTTGGGAACTGGCATTAAGTTACTATTCTAACACCTGGCTCTGAACATCCCCAAACCATGATGCAGTTTCAAGGTGGGGCTTTTCTGGGGGAATCATCTCTGCAAGCACTTATTCATAGCAAGAAAAACGAGATGACAGCTTTACCTTCTGTAGCATAGCTACTAAGGAAGTAAAATTCCTTTGCTTGTAAACATTCACAAAATCTAGAAGAAGCAAGGGGGAAATCCTGTTGTATTGAAGTCAATGCAAAAAAACCTCCTTTTGTCTGCTACAGCACCTGGAAAGAGAATGCTTCCAGGTTATAAACATTTGTGCAGCATCTGCAATCCTCGCCCTGGAAATGACTCGGGTATTCCTTGCAGAAAACCCTTTACACTGCAGAATACAAAGCATTTAAGGCACCAGTTTTCAAAACGCAGCTCCTCTGGCCCTCATATTTAAAAGGACAGCCCTGAAAACTTGAGTTCGTGTCAGCTGGAGAGACAGCCAAGTGACACATATCTGAGAAGGATGAACCGCAGCCTCCACCTCAGCAGACAGCTAACTGCAATCTAACATTGTTACTGGATGTCAGTGTTATTGTTTGTCTCCCTGATGGTCATTTACGTGAGAACACCTGGCTCATACGCCTCTTGCAATCCCCAGTTATTTCTCTGTGCATCAGAAACCACTATTGTCATCTGAGATTCAAAACGCCTTCCCTCTTTTCCTGCTCTACATGAGCCCCTCTGCAATGTGATGGCTGTGACTGCCCCACTGTGAGGGGAACTGAGAAGGACCAAGTCCTTTTGATCTCCAAAACACCTACAGAGAATTGAAATCAGACATCAAAAAATCAGTCAGCCCAGCTTTAGTATCAGAACAACCAACCAGCAACAGGGCACCCGCACCAGCTGCCCCTCTGCAGTCTCATGTACCACAGAAATTCAGAGATGTGGCAACAGAATTTCATGAGTTTTAAGGTCGGGGGGGGAAAAAAAGGGTTGTATTTCTTTTGTTCTTCCATTTGATCTGCATGCGTGAGACTGAGAAACAGGATGAGTCAAGAATGCAACTTGGGGCTTTCCCCTTTGTAACAACAGAACAAATTCCAATGTGAGAGCGCGGCTCCTCGTCCTGACTCATTCTAGAAGCAACTGCTTGTGTGAGGAGCCAGCAGAGCTCACGCAGTACAACTACCTGCAGAAGAGCTGCTGCCCTAGGAAAGGGCTCACTCACAGCCCGCTGCAGGCACACATGAAGGGGTTAGACTTGTATCACTGTTCTCCTCAGTATGAGCTGCCTCCTCAGTAAGAGTGAAAGGAAAAATTCTAAGAGTAGGCTATTAAGGGAAATCATCACACTTTACTCAATGGAGGCCAAAGATGGCAGAAAAGGAAAGGACCCCTAACAGCATCATTAACAAAATAATTGTACTCTTATTATGTGATTAAGTTAGAGCTGCCTACCCAACTTCAGCCTGTGGTAAATAACATAGCAATCAAGGTTTCAACACTATTTACCCTCTTTTCCCCTTTTATTTCAAAATGCTCCTGGTTAATTTTGCACAAACAAGAAAACAGGAACAACACAGCAAGGCAAGAATAACTTGTGAGTAAAACCAGATGAACACTAACGTATTTACATAGTGTAATGACTTCGCTATTAATTCAAACAAACCCAAGCCCCAATTCTCAGAAGAGAGAGCTGAGCACATGCAGTCCAAGAGGCAAGAACAGGGTGGCTTCAGACTACATTTATGTCTGCAGCCCCTGAGTTAGTAGGGGTTGCTCTTAGTTTCAGTCTGCAATAGCCACTGAGGGACCATCTTTCATTCCAGACGTTGTACTCTGACTACACCCTCTTCTTGATCTTATGGCCCCTTTCCATTTTCAAGCAACACTTCCTTCAGTTCTAGGAACCATAAAACAGAAGAGACAGATAATTTTTGAAATTCTATTATTCTAATTCATAGAAAAAACACCTAACATCATAGAAATTAGAGAAAATAAAAAAATGAAGAGAAAAAAACCCCAGACTCAGGTCCGCTACCTACAGGGGTCAGCCATTTCTTGATAAAGGTGCCAGGGGAAAAAAAAAAAAAAAAAGTCCAGACAAACAAGAATAATCTGATGCTATTTCTAAATCGAGTCAAAAATAGACATTATCCTATTCTAGTTGTTGTCAGCATGCAATTACCTAGGACTCTGGCATTTAACACTGAATTAACTATAAATCTGTTCTCCGCCCTCCAAATAAGCTGTTCTACAGCTGAGAATTGCATTTATTCTCTTCCCTGCTATGTTTTGTCCTACCTTCTGAATTTTTCTTTTCAAGCACTGTCTCTTCTTGTTGGAAAATAGTGTTTTTTACGTGGAGGTATGGAAGCTCTTCTTTGTTCCTAGGTGTCTTGGATGCTGCTAACAAAAAGTCATTACAAAGTTTAATCCTGTGTGCTTGGCATTACAACAGACTGAGAGCAGTTTCTCTGTAACAGCCTTTGGAATAAATACCCATTAAAGATTTCTTTTTTTTTTTTTTCCTTACACTGGTCACCAACACTTTATAGTGGGTGGCCCTTTCGTTTATCCCATTACTACATTTCCACTTCTAAAGCTATGCCAGATGCAGCAACCTGATACTACTTTTTAGTTCACGCAACTTTATTGTAATGAAAACTTCCGCGTATATCTGATACTTGTTAGAAAAGCCAAAGAAACAGGAACCACGGTAATACTGCACCACCGTCTTGACAACCTTTATTCTGCATCAGCTGGATTCTCCAGGGTACTGCATGCTTCGTTAGCAAGCATTTTTCACATTTGGATGCCCTGGAGTGCAAACACAGTCAACCCGCATCTGAACTCCTCTTGTTGGGGTTACTTGTGTTCTAACCATGCCAGAGGCGGTGTCTAGGTGCTGTGCTTACTTGTCATCCTACATGATCAGTGCTGCCAATGCCTGCAGGGGAAGGAAAAGCTGCTACAGAGTCCTAGTTCCCTCTGTGGGAAGCTGCTGCTTTGGACACCCCGTTCAAAGTCTACCCTCAGTCCACCCCCTGGCCTGTCTGAGGCCACTGTAGAGTTATGCTGTTACAAATTAATTTTTTTGGACATAGGTATGGTGCATAGCAAACACTGGTTTTACTCCTGAAAACCCATACTTGGTCCCTCTGGTGTACTACTCTCATTTTAATTAACAGAACCCCATTTAAACATGACAACTTCAGGACTTGGCCGAAATGCAGGACAGTGCTCTACCTTAAAGGGTTAAAAATTAAGATAGATAGATAGATACACACACACACACTGTAGCAAGCTTTGTCACTAAAGGGAAAACATACATTTTCATCAGTATAATTAAAAGGTTCAGTCAAAATTCTCAGTTTGAGGGTGTCAGACTATCTTGAGCTACAACAATGGGGCGTATGAATTACTCAATACTTAGCTTAACTGTTAGGTAACACATAGTGTACTTAGATTTAATCTAATTTAAGTACCTGTATCCAGGTTTATTCAATGGAAGAGATTCTTTTCTCAATAAAACCCATACAATCATGCTGAAGCCTACAGGTTGGATGTATAAAAAAAAGCACCGAGATCACTGGTACCAGTGCAGATACTGAAAGAAGTCCCTCACTAAGCTGTATCACACAGGTACTGCTCATCAGCTGGGCCTCTGTATACTGCAGAATATTACTCCAATGTGCAAATACACCTACATTGCTAGTTTGACAATTTTCTAGAGCATTCTGACAGAACATTATCACTTTGCTTCAAAACATCCCTCTCCAAATCTACTCTCATTGTTATATTACCCTGTATTAACAAGCTTTACCACGCTTGATCGTGAGATCTGGAGAAACAAAGGCAGGAGTACGTCCTAATGCAGTTCAGCCCATTTGTCTTTAAGCAGAGGACAAAGTCTACACACTTGCAATCACTGACCTTACCATTTTTCTCCTGTATTTTTGAGTCCTTGTTATAGAATTCAGGAAAGGGAAGTCGAAGGCACTGACAAACATCAGCATGAGCAGCAGCACAACAACCTGTCACACCAAGAAAACCCAGCTGTTTGCAGAGTAACAGCCAGTAGGGACCACGTGCCTGGAGCACAATACAAATACCTGGATCCTCCACAGCACCTCTTCCAGCCATTTATACAAACCTTTGCTGACCTTCTTTCCTCATTTCTTTTCAGTTTCATCTTCTTTTTACTCATGGCTAAGCCGCAGTTGTTTTACCATACACCAAAAACTTCAAGTTCATCATCTTAAAGTTTTCAAGCCGAAGTACATCTGGTTTGGAAACGAGAGTCTGTCTCAGGCCTGTCTTTCATGTAAACACACAGACACATCTGAACGGAGGAACGCCTGCACGTTACAGATCTGCTGAGGAACGTGCATTAGTACCCTTATCATTCCTATCGGGTGTAACTCAAGAAAGACTTTTGAAAAGTTCAAAAGAAAAGCAGCAAACTGTTGTTTTACTGGGGCTCCATTAGGCAGAACTCTGTTCATGACTCTCCCAGATCCCTGTTTTCATTAGCAAGCGACACGAATGGCAGCAAAGCTACTCAGGCAGCGCTCACTGCTCGGGTGCAGGCTCCTGCTCTGCCAGAGTGCTGTCTTTTAGATGTTCAGCACTGCTGTTATCTGCTCTGTGAGGAAAAAAAAAACGATGCAAACAAATGGAATTTTTGTGGCCGGCCAACAAATGGGCCTTCCCAGCCAAAATCAGAACAAAAGATTTTAATTTATTTAGGAAATCAAAAGGCTAAAAAGGCATGATCTTGCAATCTCAGCCTAATGAAAGCAGTCCTCGCTGGGATATATCATCCCATGGTTTCACTGGGATATATCATCCCATGGTTTCACTGGGCTTCACAAGGGATTTACTCCTTAAAGACTTAGCACATGAGTAAAGCTTTGAAGAGCAGGTCAGCAATACACAACAGCATAAAGGTATTATGAAATGTAAATTACGTGTTAGTTGGAAGCACTCACTTCAAGTTATTTTAAAGCAGCTTGGACAAACTCTTGAAAAGAAGCACACAAATGGTCTGGTTTGTTCTCCAAAAAGCTGAGACTCTGTGTGTCAGTTTTTCAGAAACACCACCCCCAGCCATCTATGTACAGAGTAATGTCATGGTCTGACAATGTTCTCAAACATGCATTTTGTACATCTGAAATGAAACTCTTTCAAGGCTTAAATAATCTGCTTTTGTAGATCAACCAAGTCTATAAATATTTAAGTCATTCAACACATTTGCAAATCTAAAAATAGTTTTAAAACCATTACTGCGTTCAGAAAAAAACAGCTGTAGAGTACTCCATAAATCTACTTTTCCTGCTTCCTCTGAGCAAAACGTCTCCCAATTTGAGAGTTAAGACTCCAGCTCAATACTACAGAACAAACACATCTGAGAGAAGAAACTAGATTACTTTTACATCCTAAGACTTCCTCCATTGGCAATTATGGCTAAGAGAGTGGTTACCATCTAGGCTGTTCTGCATAGCCACCAAACCTGTTCTAGAGAATTACCTAATTACCTACAAAGTGACCAGTACATGCATGGCCCCATCAATTCTGATGAACCTACTGATGGAAGGTTTTGCCCTAAACGAGGGAATACAGGAGCTCTGTACTTTGTCAGGCTCTGTGATTGTGATGAAAAAGACCTGCAGGTTTGTAGCCAAGCTCCAACTGAGAAGCATGGTGATCTTTACCATCTATTGTCAGCTCTAACTTCAGAGCATGGCATTGCTCCTCCATAGGTCCATCCTGGATGCCTTTCCATGGATCACACAGGAAGACTGAACTACAAACCTCTTAGTTCTCCAGATTCTGCACCAGTTTTGTCAAAAAAAAAAAAAAAAGGGGGGGGGGCGGGGGAGAGAGCCTAAAATGACTGTTAAACTTTTACCATAGTTTGGGAGGAGATAAACCTCTTTATTGCCCGTCAGCGTGCCTGCCACCAAGGGAGCTCTGGAGCTACCCCAGGCAGGGTGCCAGGATGCAAGGCTATAGGAATAGGGCTTGCACTGTCAGGTGGCACCTGCTGAGCACACACCGAGCAAACTAACACTGGTAACAACAACTGATCTCCCCCAAAGCTGTGGTTAAACCTACTGTGATGGAGCATTTGCTGCTGAATCTCATTTTCAAAATTCAGGAGCTAAAACACTTCAGAAAACAAACATTGTTTTAAGAAACCCCACCACTTTTTGCAAGATTGTTTGCAAGGAGCAGTACTACTGAGAGGCTACTAATAAGTCTGATGGGGACCCTCGGAGTAGAATCACCAAGCAGTACAAGCAGGAAAAAAACTTCCTTAAAAAAACCCAACAAATCATAAACAACAACAACAAAACCCACCCAAACAACAAAAAAACACTGCTTTTTTATAACAGCCTTGGGAATACTATATTGGTAAAAGGAAAAATGGCAGTAAAAAGTGCTAAGAAGCAGATATGGGTTAGAGACCGTTTAGAGACTTAGACTTAGTCTGCATCCCTAACAGGACTGGTGCCTACCAAAAGCCAGGTTAGCACATGTTCTATAGGAACGTTACCATGTTCAAGACTTCAAGGGAGGGAGACATATGTATGCTTTCATGCTCAAAAAAGGTACTGCCTACCCATAGCACACGCACATGCTATAACCCACACAGAAGTGCACTGAGAATTTTAATTTTTTTCAATTGCTTCATCTAGATATATATGGATATATAGCAGAGATATAACACGGGACCATATGGCAAATGATAACAGAACGTAACCAACAACTACGCAATCTGCAAGTACCATTGTAACAGTGTTCTGTATGCTTATAATTGTTTTCTACTGAGAGGCAGCAGAGGAACCTCAGTTAAGAGACAAGACCTGCATTGTTCTAAGCAAAGTAGAAATAGGAATTCCACTGTAAATGCCAGGAAGGTTTCAAATCTAGCTCTGTAGTGGATTTACAAAGAGCTGAATGAGGTCCAAAGTCTTTTAGGATATGTCAACAAATCAAATTGAAAACACAGCTATTCCAACAAGGAATCTGTATGTACTTACATACTGTATATTGGTATACCTGCCATGTAAGAATTGGGTTTAGTTAACGTAGTTAGGAAACTCTTCATTTAAGTTTTATTTGCTTCTCCCTTTTGAAAACAGCTTACTATTTTCTTTTTTTTTTCTTTTATGGGCCACCAAATTACATGTGACCAAATGTACCTATTTAGTGAAAATGGGTTCCATTAGTATGTAATCTTATACTTGCATTGTTTTCTTCTGAAGGAAAATAATGGAGAACAGGTGGTGATGCTTAGCATCAGGCTCCTGTTTCTAGAATTACAATCTACTGGGAGCCACCAGCAATCTCTGAAAGCTGTCATAAGTGCTCAGGAACTAGTATGATCCAGAGCACACTCAATACATTAAAGTGTCTTTTTGAAAGTTTAAGTAGGTGTGACAGGAGAAAACTGGCTGAATGGCGCAGGGATTCTAACATGTCCCTGCAAAGGGTTGTGATTTCCTTCTGCATCCCATAATAAATAACTCAAGCTGGCCTCCATTTCCACAGCAGAAATTACACATTTAAAAAATTCAAATAGGTACCATATGCACTATAAACCTTTCTGGTTTAGCATTCAAATGCAGCCACATTCAAGTTGTTGGAAAAAAATGGGATTTCAGTTCTCCTCAAAGAACTTTAAAAAAACTGTTCCTTTACACTTATTTATTCTTTTCTCAGTGCCAGCAGTTCTGATAAACATCTCCTTGACGTAGTTTGAAAATCTACTAATGTCACATGGCACAAATAGTTTCACCTAGTGAGTCACAACGTTGCGTGTCAAATGGCATTTCTTTATCAGACCCATCCTTACCTTACCAAGCAGGACGCTGTTGAGCAATCACCCCATATAACCAACAGCTGCATTTCCCAATGCGTTCTCATGATGAACAGGAGACAGAAACACCACCACCTAACATCTGCGTGAGCAAACGAACATTATAGCCACGTTTGAAAATTTGGCTCTGAAGCCGAGGAGTAGAACAAAAGACAACACATATTTGCGTGGCACTTTCAACTGACATACAATTTTACAAAACCAGACATGGAAGGCTGGCTGATATCCCTAACTACTGTTCTCTGTCAGATATGCCAAGATACACACTTACATGAGGAAACAGTTACTGCAGGTTTGTTTTGTGTCGTTGGAGTTCTGGAACGATAGGAATTAAAAGAAGATGAAGTTATTTGCAGGGCTAGGTTTTCTCTTGGTGGAAACTGGCTGGAATACGTTAAGCTGCACCAAGTAGTTAGATTGTACTTCACACTCCACATTTCTTGCACAGCACACAAGATCGATGTTACATTGACTATTAATGTGGTTATTTCTTTTGGGAGACCTTAGTCTAAGTCAAAGCAGTCTCTGCAAGTTGCAACCCGTTGACACTAGGCTAACGCCAACAGGCTTTGGGCAGAGTATATGTATTTTTGTCACCCTCAGTCTCACCTGTGTTAGCTTGCCTCTAAAACAGGAGGCAGCGTGATGAGCTGCAACTCTATAGAAAGCATACTCTGATTCAACAGTGCTCAGGAAATGCTTTTACTGCTTCTAGTTTTCCTCAAAGTCTTAACGCAGAGAGAATGCCCTGTTCTCCAGCGAGTCCCATCTAAGTGTCTCTCCACTTGAAGCCTTGTGGCTACGACAGAAGAAAATTCAAAGTTGCCCATTGTTTTGAAGATTCTACAGAATAAACTCCACCTTACAGAAGCAAGATAAGCCCAGCCCATGAAAATGGGAGAGATGGCAAAAGACAAAAGTATTAGGGAAAAGAGGATGGCAAATACCTTTTTTAATTCTTAGTATTGTGCTAACAAGGAAGTTTTTCTCTTTAAACTTTGCTTTCCAAATGAAAAAGACAACTCTAGTCACAAGTGTTTTTTAACCTAGGAAACACTAGTTTTTGCACTACAAAAACTCTCAGGCTTAATTAGTCTTTCTACCCAAAATCAGATGGCCAAAGTAAGCGATTATGTTAAACTGTCCATCTAAAATCAGCTGGTTTCTGAATTTCCTGAATGCAGTAAATATTTCCTCCCATTTATCACTCCTGTTAACGTGGATCTAGCTAAATAACTGAAACCTCTTCTAGCATGTGCATCACCAGCAAAATTCTTGACCAAAAGATTGATTGTCTTATGAATATAATTCACCAGAATTCATTGTCTTATGAATATAATTCACCAGAATTATATTACTGGTGATGAGTGAACCAGAAAAAGGGCACAGCCTGACCCCAGAAAAGGTTTAATCTTCAACAGATAACATCAGCCTCGTGTTTGTGACCTGCCTAAACGTGGGAAAACAATACACGTGAAAGCACATTGTCATTTTAAAAGAAACCTGTTTCACAATTGTTTTAATTCCAAATTTCAAACTTGCCTTCAAAAGCTATTTATAAAAAGAAACTCGCTATGCTTTGAGCAGTGAATAAAACAGAATAATGAAATTTAGAATGGTGAATAATTTAGTTTTGAAAAGAAGGGTTTTTTCCCCTAACAAGAACTGAAGGTTTTGTGTCTTTATCAGAACTTCTTGAGAAAATGTGGGTTTTATGACTTTTTTTCCTTTTCCTGGTACTAGATACTGCAAAAGTACTTCTAATAACATCAGAGTATTGGTAAAAGCTAGAAAATAAATTATAACTTTCCTGCTTAATTCACATACCATAAATAGTCTTAGTATCTATAAATGCACATGTGTGCTAATATATAAGTCAGATATAATGTAAAAAGTTACATACAGGTCCAAATTAGGATATGCTGTTCCAGTGGGAAAGCCAGAGACATTCTCCTTACTATATCATCCCTAAAATTATGTCTTTGTCTGTAATTCTGCAAGGATTTTAAAGGCAGAAATGTTGTAGTTACTTTCTGAAAATCTTTTTCCACAGCATGACTAATTACTTGCTAAATTGATTGCAGCACAAATTCACCTTAGCCTGGAGCACAACGATATTGGATTTAGCTCTTAAAAATATTGCAAACTTACAAGTATTGTATTGAAGTTTCCTTTCAATTCAGAGGACTTGCACAGGTGGAGCAAAATCAGAGCAATTCAGGGAGAATGAGGTTTTCCAAGTTCTAATACCTTACAGGGATTTTTTCTTTTCAGAAGATGGATGCTTGAAGAGGCAACAGAGTTTTAACACTGCATTTCAATAGCATAATTAGCCATTAAGTCTCTACACTACTTTCCTCTATCCTCAGTAAGATACTCCTCCTCCAACAATGACTTCAACCAAGGAACAACCATGTTAGAACAAAAGATAAACAGGAAACCGAATGCTTGATTTTCCTGAAAGTCTCAGTTTTGTGCTCTATTTTTGTTGCCTTTTGAACATAATGATTTTACCATCTTCCTTCAAAGAACAGAAATCTTAATTTTCAAAGCAGTGTGTTGCCAGATGAGCCTGTCCTGAGCTGTATCATTCTGAAGTAGCTGGTAGATGGTCCATATACATGAATTGTATATAATTCATAAGGGATAATGTTCATGGTACCATGATTTCAACAGTTCACCGATAAACAAACAGTTTATTTTTTGCCCAGACTACACTTCTCCATAAGAAAAACATTAGTACCTTGTGGCAGCACACTTAGCAAACTGCATTGCCCTGCATTTGACACAGTTGCTCACCCTTCTCAGTTTGTAAAATCTGGATCCAATTTTCAAATGACAGATCACTTTGCTGAACATTTCTTTTTCCTGTGGAATTGCTTTACCAATGTTTGGTGAATTGGGTCTTTTCAACCTTGGGGCTTATTTATTTAGATTTTTATTCTTTTCATAATGTTGGTGGAAAATGTTTGTCTGCTGGAGGGGCACCACATGCTTCTGATCTGAAGATTGACTGACATGCCTAAAAAGCCAGTCAGCAAGTACAAATACAGAGGAGGTTAAATGATCATTAAGTATCTAAATGAACTGGGAATTACAGCTCCAGCTTCAAAAGTCTGTCAGATGAATTGAGTTCCAGTTTAATTCAGAGTCCTGGGAACTTAGATTTCTATACACTCAAGAGTTTACAAAACCAAATACTGTAATATCACAAAGAGATGGATGAGCGACCATGAAAGCCGAGAAGGATGGAAAATGAATGTAGCAGTAACCTGCAGATTCAAGAGCAAATGTAGGTTCCCAAAGCAAATACTTTTCCTATCTGCAATAAATTGTGATATTCTTCTGCTTAGAACCTGTACAAATTGTGAAAACAGCACTTTTTTTTTTCACGGAATGATTAAAATAAAAAAGCAGCTCTTTATTCCAAGAATTTTTATGGGAAAATGGAGCAGTCCCAGTGAAGTCTTGCCGTTTCCATTACATTTTTTTTTCTGCTTCCTCTTAAGCACTAAAAGCACTCACTAAGTTTTGATGTTTCCATGAATTCTGGAACCAGAATATTTTGTCAAGAAATGGAGTTACAAAAGTAGAACACTTGTTATGTACACATCTTTTAAAAACAAGTATTTCCAAAGGAAGTTTAGAAATACTGCTGTTGAAAGGAATAGTGGTTTAAACAGTGCAATTTTCAACCTGTGTACTTCCTATTCAATTTTATGACATCTAGCACCATTCTGTACTAATTTCATCTGCGTGTTCCTTCTTGGAAACCACACTGCTTCACATTTTCACATAACAGAGAAATTCAGATGACATACAATGACAAATTTTTCGAATCAATACCATAAAAGTTTGGCATAATTGATGCTGAGCTGACCAAACATTATGCTTAAAATTATAGGCTTCTGCTAGAAGGCTAGAAAGGATTTGTGAACTTCTCCATTCATGAGCCCATCAATGCAGAGGAGATACATTATTTTTCATCAGATGTCTCATAATATTTGTAGATGGAGCCTACCAACCCTGTACTTCCCTGACATGAGAGTAGTTTCCATCAGAACTCTAGCAGCTTTGAAATGTTAGGCTTTTCAAAAAGCAGTAAGGTCGTTCTAACAGCAGAACTGATAAATACAATTTGCACTAGTAAAGTGTACTATTAATACATCACTGAAATACAGGATATATTTAAAGAAAATAAAAATAAATCTCACTTTTGTCTTTCAGAGTTGCATATTTTCATCAGCTTACAATATACTTCACCAAGAGACAGGAGGAAGCACTGATGGCTTCTGCCATGAGCTCTCCGGAAACGATGCTCCGCTGTTGGGTCCAGGTTTGCTGACCTTGCCTATACTGAACTCTGTCTTCAAAGATAACTGAAGGTCTGAGAGGTCTGAGCAGAAAAAAAGGTGGATTCTGAAGGTAAATTTAAACCAATTCACTGAGTTACACAGAGTTTACCTTAGAAGCTCACTACAAAATTACAGGATGTATTTATGAAGTTTTTATAAAATATGAAGGTACTCAGTCCTATGCATAAGGATAATTTGAGTGGGAAGAGTTTACTGATGAGCCAAAAAAAGCTTGAGGAAGTAATAAAGGAAAGCAAAAAGCCCCCCCCGCAAGCCCAAAAATCTTGATTCTGAGAGATGAATGACTTGAAAATCTAACCCTTTTTTGAAAGTATTTATGTCCATGGCTGACTAAATGGTAGCAAAATTCTTTGAAAAGTCTCCCCCGACTTGTGCATGTTACATAACTTGTAAATCTGTCCTACGCCTCTTTGTCCATTTCTTCATTTTTCCATCTCCTTTTCATTATAGTCATGTTTTCCATTCACTGCAGCAATCTCATTGGTGTATTTAACATTTTGCCTAGAAGTCTCTCTGGATAACAAATCAACACTGATGTTTGTAGGAGTATTCACACTGATGTCCATGGCCATTGGAAAGGATATGAAAATCAGTGCTTCCTGTCACAGACTCAAAGATCTAGTCCAGCAAAGCAGTTAAACATTTGCCTTACTACACATGCCCATGCTGAGGTAAACTAGAGAAGATAAATGCTTACGCTGAACCACATATGCTTAGGTTACCAATAAACTAAGGTAACATTCTGGGTTATACTGATAAAATACAATTGATATTGATGAAAATAATAATTTTTTTATAAAGCACCTAAGTACATAAAAGTTGCCATAACATATCAAAGTGGTCAGGCCAGTGTCCTGCTAGCTGCAAAAAGAATCATAGACTCATAGAGCCGTTCTGGTTGGAAGAGACCTTCAAGATCATCAACTCCAACCATTAACCCACCACTGCCAGGTCACCACTAAACCATGTCCCCTAAATGTCACATCTGCAAGTCTTTTAAATGGGTGGTGGGGACTCCACCACCTCCCTGCACAGCCTGTTTCAGGGCATGATAACCCTTTCATGTTATCAGGACAGCAGAACATTGGAGGTTTTCTGTTCTGGAAAATATTCAGGTGAAACATACTGTGAAAATAAACTTTCGAAGAAGCAAATATTCACAAAATTTCTTCTAGTAGCTACTGTTTAAATTAATTTCTTACCAATAGGGTCATTTAGGACAGAAGGGGATGAAAAGTAAAAGCAGTGTGTTATTTTACTAACAAGTGGTCAAAGCACACAAGCACAAAGACTTCCAGTGAAGTCAACAGCACCAGGAGCAAGTGCTCCCTGTCCTGAGGTAACACAGACACATACCATCAACAACATACAAACCATACTCATGGCTGGTCTTGTCTGCTCATGCTGCTTCAACAATGTGGATCAACCTGGCTGAAATGCAGTCCTGTGCCACAAAAGCAGCCCTTCAAGCCCTCCAGCTGGTATCTCAGAACCTAGTCTGCCCTTCGGTCAAGGGGTAAAACTCAAGTGTTACATCACAAAGGTCTTGCATTTGAAAGAAAGCCACCCCAAAATCCCCTCCCAAAAACCAAACAAAACAATCACGCACACAAAGTCTACAATTTGAGACCCAAATACCGACCAAGAGCCAGAAGAAGCACTGGAGGTCAAACCAGGGGAGAGAGGAAATCAAATCCAGAAACTGAGTGTCAGTCTCTGTTGTGCAATCTGTTTTCACAGAATCAGCTCAATCTGAATGCGCGAATTCCGCTTCAGCTCTTGCTCCTACTGCTGCTATATCCCCAGTATCTGGGAAATGGCTTAGACATACCTCTGAAGAACAGCACGGGTCCAGTGCTTCCAAAAGGCCAAAGTTGATAGATTCATGTCTCAGATCGATGTGCCAGGGTAGCCATCCCAGCTGCACAACACATGATGTATCAACTGCTTTACATAGGGTGGGTCAGGAAGAGGCTCATTAAAGAGAAATGCTACAGCTCTGCTTGCAACATCTTTGCATCCTTGTCCAGTTTTACACCCGAAAAAGAAAAATAACAGTGCTTTACGAAAAGGGTTACTCTGGATAGAGATCAAAATCTGTACAGAAGGGCCATGGAACTGTCTGGTACCTTAGATACAACTCTGTCACTGATCATTCATATCAGTATTTCATTGTTGAGGGAACTGTAAATAATTCTGATTTTATCTTTTTTTTCATGTAATAGTAATGAAAACAAATTATTCTGATAACCAAACCCAGACTATCTTACATAGGTTATGAAAGACAAGAGGGCTCCTTGTCCGTGACCACAGTCTGCAGTGAGAGAATCTCAGCTGGACAATTTCCTCTGTGCTGAATTTCTCTCCTGCATGGAAGAAGCCACAATCCCATTCCCTAAAGGAATGAAGAACCTAATTCCCATTGAAAACATCCAGGGAGTTAGATAAATAAACACCCATCAAATTCAACCTATCTCTAAACAGGGCCTAACCTTTGAGATGGCTTTCTGCGCAGAAGCACGTGGCACCTCTTGGATAAGACAGGGAATGAGACAGCACGTTCTGCCGAGTAAGGAGTTGAAGTGTGGCATTTCTGGGCAGCGTGAACTTGCATCCACGGCCACATTTTTTTGGTACATCTGCTGGGAAACAGTGCTTGAGGGTAGTGAGTTACATCACATCTTTGGGTACTGAATTACAACCACCGTTACGGATGTTACCCTCAGGGGACCTGAAAGCTGTTCCTGAACAAGTGAAGATATCATCACGTGGCTGTTACAGAAGGTAACAGGTTTTCTCTCCTCAACACCTCCATTCTGACCCTTTAGCTGCAAAATAGACTTCAGTCCCACCAAATTTAAGAGTAAGACCTACGCCCCAGATCTGCAACATGCTGGACTGCTGTCAGACCTGTTCCTATGGTGTACACACTGCCTTCCATTCATCTAAAACTTTTAAAACAGAGTTCTGACAAGGCTATCCTTCTCTTCATCTGTTGGTTCCTACTGGAGGTGGGTTTTGTGGGTAAGTCACCGAGACAAAAGCCTGAGAGCGGATACCCCCTCCAGTGCCGACTGGTATCTCAGCTAGTCGGGGCCTGCCTGTGGTAAAAGCCTGTTCAGAAAAAGGAAAGATTTTCAGAGTGCTAATCCCTGCTACACAGACAATCTGCAGCCCATTTGCTATTCTTTTTTGGCTTTATTTTTAACAGGGCCTTAAAACATATTTTTCCTTAAAATGACAACATTCTTTTCTGCCCTCTTTGTTCGTGGAGCTTTGTGCACTCATAAACAGTTTAAGAGTTCCCTTCACACCTGCAATGCACATGTCTGCCTGTAATAAAGGCTCTCTTATCTATCTTTCACTGATAACTTGAGGACAGTGTTTAAGAAAAAGGCACCATCCTTGTGACTGTAATAACCAAAACCAAAGCCAAGTCTCAAGCCTACAGCAGTGACAGTAAGGCCAGCATGCCCGGGGAAGGAAGGAACCTGGCCCACAAAGCTCATTAGAAATCTGCTTTCCCAGGGCCCAAGGGGTGTCTCTAGTTTTGCTGCCCATTATTGAAACCCTCCATAACCCAAGTTCATTGAAGTACACTCATAATGAACATTGCATTTCAAGAGAACATCATCTGTCTGTGAGGCATCTCTGTGCATGATGGTCTTTAAACGTTATATAAATGTTTTTTAATAAAGCTATCCAAAATTCCTGGGTCGTGTATGTGCTTCCCAGCCTGGCATATCAGGAAAGCAAGCAGGGAAAAGCTAAATATGAATCTTATTCTTCCAACCACCTGATAACCATCCCCATTCAGTGCTCCAGCCAGTTGTATCTTCTATGCTTCTAGAAACATCCAAAGATAAAAAAGCTCTTGCCTTTTCATTGATAATAACAATAATAATGAATGCTTTTTAATTTATAATTTATCTCTGCCTCCCACTGTTTTTTAGATAATACTTAAACTAAGATTTTCATATGCTTGTAGACAAACACATAGGCAAAGAAAGCCTAAGTTCCTGCCTCTGAAATTCTTAGAAGATTTTGCACTATCTAGCACATCTTACATATTTCTGCAAGACCAAAACTCTGAACCTTCTATTTCCCATATAATAAAAGATACATCTTCTTTCCCATTCTAGTCACTTGTTTGGAGAAATGAAGGGACAGAGTCTTCCTAATCCTCTCTGTCTCTCCAAGTTGGAGCAGAGAGGCCTGGGGGTGGAAGGCAAGCAGACCTGCAACTTCTTTGCAGCTGGTAAACCCTGCTCAAAGACACAAGGAATCAGCCTGTACCATCCTCAAGGTTTTGCTCCATCCTTCCCTGACCTCCCTGGACTCTGTGTTGCTTATTCGGGATATCATACCAAAAATGCTTCCCAATTAGCACAATCTGAGCTATGCGAAAGCTACGCCACTACTCAAAAACAACTTGCTCAGAAAATGCCCCCCGGAGACTTGTTTACACAGCAGGGAATGGATCAGCACGCATTAGCCTGCAGTGCCAGGACTCCTCTTTTCAGCTGCCTCATGCTGGTTATGCTCTGCTTGTTCTGACAGCACTGGCTGGGCCCTGACACCAAGGTCTCAGTGGAAGGAAACCCCTGAGCTGGCCTAACCACAGGACAGTTTGGGATCAGCAAGACTTTCCCAGCCTCTTTCAGCTTAAGCGCTGGTACAAAGTCTGAGAGAAATTTCCCTCCACAGAGAAAACCTTAATCTTCTGGTCAGACAACACCACACGCTACAATTTGATACTTAATAAATTGTTGTGAAGCTATAATACAAGTATTCACTTGGTCACTTATCCTTTTAGTAATAAAAACCAATTGGGACTGAAGTTAAGTTGCAATTTGTTGCAGCTGCTGTGGCAAGGACCCCCTCAGAAATTAATTTCCAGAGGATTCTTCTTGTTAAAAGGCCATTTCCTTGGCAAGAAGTTGGATGTCTGGAAGATAGCAACGGGCACAAAAGCAAGCACAGAAGTTTACAAGCATTCCTGAAGAGCATTTTAAAAACCCTGTATTTATTCAAACAATTACAAAAACATTTTATGCTGTTAAGTAGCTTAGCCCCTCCATCAAAATATAAAGTAGACTCTTAAGCCTGACTTTTGATAGGCAGTTGTTCTCATTGGCCCTAAGACAACATATGAGGCAGCATCAACCCTTGGCTCCACCCTGGCAAAGGTGTGGAAAGGGGATGGCAGCCTCCTGCTTTCCCAGTTCTTCCATGGCTCCCAGGATTTCCATTCCTTAGTTCTGACCCACACCTTTCTTTCTTTTTTTAACAAAGGTTTCCTGCTGTGACACAGGCATTTTCTGTTTGCAATTCCTTTTCAGAGCCCTCTGCTTTAGGCTTTTCAGAGGAGCGGGGAAGAGCTCACACTGACAGCTGAGTCTCTGCTTCACTCAGCACAAGAACTGAACCCTCTCATTCACTGGACGGGTAAATACGCTTTTAAAAGCGTGCACAGCCTGGTTCACACTTACATGATGCGCGGAGAATGAGGCAGAGGGCTTGCAGAGTGAAGCAACACCTCGTTCCTGAGCATGTGCAGAACAGCCCACCTTCGCTCGCTGCTAGAAATGCTGAAGCGGTGCCATTTGCACTGCATCTGTGCAGCGTGCACGTCTCCAAGATTCATTACTGTGCATATGAAAACTCAATCATATCAAAGCTGAGCTTTAAGAAAGTCCCAAGGGGCCGAACCATGAGCTTGTGCACTTTGAGGGGGGAAAAAAAAAAAAAAAAGGAAAAAAATCAACTCTTAAACTCTTTCTCTTTTTTTGTATTTTTGTTTTTGCCCTTGTCTTTTGTGAGAATAAAATAGCTGCTAAATGGGTGAACTTCACATTCCCGCTGTGTGTTTATAGCCATTCATTCTCATAACTCAAGTTCTGTTGGTGTGAACAGAAATTTATAAATCATAGACGGATTGAGGGCCTATCCCAAGAAAATTGTAACTAAGATGAACAAACCTCATTATTTTATTTGAAAACTGCCGTGCTTTGGTCATTGAGTACGACCATATGTAACCTTTTATGTCATCTCTCTCTTTAGAACTACTTTCTGTAGCTCATTCTAGAGCAAAGGATTCTGTACTGAGCTTGGAAGTATCACAAATTCACCTATTTTCACATCTGAAATTGCTTGTGCTCACTAAATTTTCCATTAAAATCTGCCCTTCAATAAAAAAGGGAAAAATTATACTGAAGAACAGTGACAGTTTGGGGACACTTACAGTCATTGCACAACCTATACTTGCTCAAAAAAGAAGAGATAAATGTTCATGTTCTCTAATGAAAATAGAGACTTTTGCAGGCAAAATTAATTTTTAAAATAAATAACACAACAAACCTGATCTTCTTGGCTTTTGTACGGGCCTTTCACATCGATGGATACAAAGCCCATAGAAACTGGTTTCAACCTAAAGATACCAGAAACACAGCCTAGAGCACAGCACTGAAAGACAAGGATTGCCAAAGAATTATCCTCAGTTTTCTAAACAAATAAAAAAGACAAGAAAATAAATCTAAATACACTTGGAGTTTTACCAACACAGGAAAAGCAGAGAAGCGGCTTCTGGTTTTCTTCCCCATTTCTGCAGTGTCATACAAACTTCAGCTCCTCAAATCTATCACAAACATCTAATGCCTACAGTGCCAACATGAACACAAAGCTCCCCAGCACCGCGGTCGGACACGGGGACAGCACGTGGCATCAACGGGCTAGTTGGCTACTGCTGGCTCCAAGTCTGGCCCCATTGCACCCTGACTCTCGCCAGGCAAAACCAGGGTGGGTATGTGGGGGTATCATGAGCTTGGCAGGGACTTCACCAAGGCCAAGCGGGAAGGGAAGGTCTCTGCTTTGAAGTTATTCTCCAAATGAACATTTTTACATACGCATATAAAATTTGTTTGGATATACTTTTCAGATTCTCAGATACACAAAACCTGAAGAGGAAAGCAGTACTCAAAAAACCAAACAGAAGCAGGAGCTTCACGGGACTCCTCCTTTGCAGAGTCAAATTCCTCCTAAACGACGTTTCCAGGGAGAGGCATTTGTAAGTACAACTGTAAAAGGACCAAAGGCTCGACTGACAAACCATGAGATATGAAGTGCTTGCAAGACACATCCGGTGTTGAGATAATTAAAATCAAAATTAAACTTGTGCTATATTTGCATCTGCAAAGCATCAGTTAATCGAGCATAATGAGCTAATCAGACTCATTTTTCTGAGGGCAAAATGGAATCGTGCTTCATCATCTTCTGTGTTTTGTCCTTAGACTCTGACAGACTCTCCAGACAGAAACTAACTCTTCCAATTTGCACACCCAATAGCACATCAGCGTCCTAGAAGTTTTCTAGGCACTCTTGCAACATTAATAGGAAATAATTGCAGTAAAGCCACTTTATAGGAGCTTTTGCTCTGTATTAAGAAATCAAATAATAACAAGAAATTAAAGGGGACACCAAGATTGACCCAGAGAGGAGATAATACTCTGCATCCCATTTTTGCAATTAAGAGACAAGCCACTCAGCTATTTAGCAAGACTGCTGCCGGTAAACCAGTATGTCTCCCAGATTCCTAACAGCAAAAGCAAAGAACACGTTCTCTGGTGACCTCCACAAATTTAGCAAGTCTGTATTTATTTTTTTATATATTAAAAAAAAAAAAAGAAGCAGCAGCTGTTGGTGGATGAAATTTCTAGGTATTGTAATTAATTTATTTGTAATCCCATGGAGAAATAATTTATACTGTCTTGGTCGCTAGCTATTCAAGATATTGTGGTTACATTTTTGGTGTCTTTGGTACATTTTATTGTAACATTCTCATGGCATTGCAGTCAATTACCACATCTCATGCTGTTTTACTTGCTACAAAGCATCATCCAAGCATTTTCTAGCAAGTCCTTGTGGGTAACTACGTCCTGTTCAAGAAACACATGTATGTCCATGTGCTGATAGGTATGAGATCAGTGACAACTTAGCCATTTGGATTAATGTCTTTTTGGTTTGGCTTCTGTGGTCTCAAGCCTCAAGCTGTGACTAGAGTGTTTTTTTTTAAATTACGCTTTAAAAATTAAACTGAGTACATTTGGAATGGAAATGCTTATCTGGTATCTGTCTATTGTGCCTCTGCAGCATTAACACTCCCAGATACGCACCCCACTCTCCCTTTTCCAGACCTCATTATCAATTATTCAGCCCCACAGTTGTGCCAGTCCCCTCTCTTGGCCGTCCCAGTTCTTCCCTTCATTGCTGCTGCTCCCATCGTGCGTGTGGGGAATGTGGGAGGGACGGTCCCATTGGCAAGCACGAGCCTAACCAGCTGTGCAGCAGCAAAGGGAATGAAAGAAATATCTTGCTGGGGAAAGAACTGAAATAATGGCTTATGGCTATGAAAGGGCAGAAGGTAATAGCACCCATGGATTAAAGAAAAACAGCTGGAAATAGAGTTTGGTAGGTCTCAAGCCTACCAGACTGCTAAAGGTGGTTGAGTGTGAAGGGGTGCAATCCCTAGCAGTGATGGAGGGGACCAGACTCAGAGAAGAGAGGAGATTATACCCCAGAGGTAAGAAGTCAAAAAGATGGCAAAGTGAATTAGAGAGGCCACAGAGCCATCCTCCAGGAATCTATGGAATGACTATGCCTTTCCATCACAGCTACAACTTACAGATGTTCCCTTTCAAGTTGCATCTCTATAGGTCAGCAAGACCACTCACACAGGAGAGCTTGCCCCAGCACAGTGGGAGCTACAGGTAACATGCAGAAAAATTAATCCACTGTCATTGCTAATCTGACCTTCTTCTTTTAAGAGTCTACTCAGTATTTTCTTTATTTAGAGATTACATATCCAGAAAAATTTCTCCAAGAGGCTGCGGTACTGAGGTGTTAGCTGTTCCTAGAAGCCATTTCTCTAAATCAAGTTTTGAAAGGACATTGATGGCATGTATAATACTGACCTCCAAAAGGAAACCTAGCCTAACGTGTGCTGTACAGTCCTAGTTCTGAGCATATTTTTCCCTTTTGCAAATGCTGTAGATACTTTCTGATTCTCTGTGAAAATGGGAAAACATTAGTAGCTTGCAGAAAGAGGAAAACAGGAGTGACAGTGAAGAACAGTGAAGACATTGAAATCTCACCAATTATAGCACGTCAGTGCTTCTCATTCTCTTCCGATCCAAGGGAACAAGAACGGAAAACAAATCATATTCCTCAGAAAGACATAAAAATGTCTTACTAAAACTCACATTTGCCCTGCCAGTCCCTCCAGCAAGACGGATCAGCTTGCTTTGTTCACGTGAGTATTTTCACTAATTTGATCTGGAACTCTGCCTGACAAAGGAGTGCTGGGTCTTCCCTTTCTGGGCAGAAAGGCTGTAACTCCCAGCTGAAATACATCAACACTCTAGATAAGCCATGAACTATTGTATCCATTGATTTACTGCTCATTATAGACTCCCAAGTTGCTTCTAGTCCTGAGAATTAACATCCTTGAAAATGTTATATTAACATATTAGAGAAATATTCTGAAACTGCGTTATTCAACCAAGCTGAATAAGCAAATAGGTTGCTGGCTGATGGTCCTTTCACCAGTTTTGGTGAAACTCCTCTGATTTCCACTATGTGTAACTACAGAGTTGAACGCACAACTCAAGAGCTGTCACAACAGCAAAATTTCATTAGTTTTCTTTGAAGTTGCAAATCCTTAGTCCTCACAAAAATTATTTCCTAGATGTAAACAAGACACTCAACTCACTATTTAATGTTACCAAGCTATGAAAGGTGCTGCTACTTTTGAGACATTATAAATTCCACTAACGCAACAGATTGTTTTAGAAAGAAAAGCATAGGCCTGTTCTTTGAGCAAATGGCAGGCAAAACTTCAGAACTAAAGCCCTATAATGTAAATAAATCACATACTAACCTAATAAGTACTTAAAAAAAAATAAAATGGAAATTTCATATCTTAACTGGTTGAGATGTGTGACACTGCTGTTGAAAAATGCGGTGGCTTACCAACACTGCAACTGCAAGATTCACCAAAGATAAAGCATTATCACAAAAGTTGGGTTGGGGTTTTTTTCCCATTTCTTCTTTTTATTGCAATTCTGTGTCGTGTTGCTTCATTCAGGCGGACGACCCAAAGTAGCATCTACAATTATTGGAAGCAAACCTGAATCACTTCCAAGGACTGCATCTGCGCGAGACCGCGCAGGAGCGGGGACAGAGTCCCAGGAGCGGGGGTGAAATCAGCACTGCCAGCCCCTGATGGGAGCTCAGGTTTGCTCCCTGGGAGCCAAAGTCACTGATTCTTCAGGGGGCTTTGCGTGTGTTACCAACAGGACATCTCAGCGTGCGTGCCATAAATTCTATTATTACAGATGCTTACAGTGCTGTCTAACCCTAACTTGAAGCGTACCTTGCGAGTTCATGCCAGTAGCTAGAAGTCCCCAGCAAACAATCCAGTTTGGCAAATAAGTGGCAAATCTTGTGGGCAGTGCAACTTGTTTTCCAGAAACCTGGTGAATCATAATCAATCGTTCTCAACATTGTGCTGGATACACATTGAAGTGCTCAGGATGTTGTACATAGGGAAAGGTGTCAAGTCTTCCCCAAAAATAACTTACCATGTTTGGGGCTGTACAAGTGCAGCCCCACAAGTGCCAGCACTGAAACTCAGAAGAGTGAGATAATCCTCAGTGGGAAAATAGGTTCTCTATATTGACTTTTTGTGAATATACAGAAAACAAACCAAAAACCCCAAAACAAACCAAACAGAACATATAAGAACGTGTATCATGCTACCGTATTTCCTCAAGGTCTATTTAACATAGTAATTATTAAAGTGTGAACTAGAAAAGAGCACAGTACTTCAGTAATATGAAACTCCAGCACAGAATCTGTTACTAAACTTTGCTCAGAGGTAAGGAGAGGCGACCAAATTCTGGGTAAATTATAAAACAATTGAGTGGCTAGGGAAAGAAAGCTTGGAGGAGTTTAAAAACAAATTTCTCACACGCAAACCCCCCCAAACTACCACCACAGTTATTAAGCCTGCACACAATACCTAATGACAACATTCGGTTATTAGGAAGCTGATGTGAAACACTGCAGCAAGTACAGTGGATTGCTTGAATTTGCAGCTTCTCTGCTGCTTTAAGGAAAATGCAGGCAAGATGCAGACCCTTCAGGCATTGAGTGTTTTGCCTTTTTAATTCTCAAGTGTTGGCAGTTCCCTTGCTGCTACACTGTTGCTTACAAAAAGCAGCTGTATTTGGAGGTACTAATAATACCCAATAGTATGAAAATCTGTATTTTCTGAAGAACTCTACCTCCTTCAACACCACAATGCACAGCATACCATCCAAGTCGAGACGTGAAAGGGAAGTAGAGGACTGATGGCTTAAAATGCTGCTTTATAGTTTACCACAAAGGTAGCTGAAGGAAGATAGTTTTCTATCAGACTTCCAAGTTCCCCAGCAGAGTAGAAAGGAGGCTGCATGAGCAAGTCAGAGGCATTTTTTCAGAACGTTTCTATAACCTTTTCTTTCTTCCTTACACTGAAACTTCATACTCAGGTCTATTACTCCCTGCTTATGTCAACTGGACATAATCAAACAAAGCTTTCACAACCACTGGAATATATTCTGGACAAGAAACCTAGGATTTATTTTCTGTCATATTAAATAAATGAATGTACCTTAAACTATACCACTGGGGCAGCATGCTTTTTTATTCTCACCATGGAGAAAGATATCACAGATCAGCTTGCTAGGTGTGATTTTTAAACCCAAGTTTGGTTCACTACTGTAAACACAGGTTTCACTTCATTCTCAAATTTTCCTCACCTATCCAAATTCAATTCACTTACTGACGGAGAGGTAACAAGAAATTTCTTCCTTTGCTTCTATCAGCCCTTTGAAGGAGTCAAACAAAGAAACGCTGAAGATTTTTTATTTCTTTTTTAAGATTACTCTTTCTGCCATGAGTTATTAAACCTACAGAGAAGAATGAAAGGTTTAAAACCTTCCAGCTCCCACTTGCACACTTCTCAATGACAATTATGAGATCACATTACCCCAGACAACCCCAATGAAGTCAATTAATTAAATACAGTAAAGCTTTGAAAAATATTGTGAGGGGCAGACTAGTAATTCTTTGCCTATAGCATGCCGGACGGACAGACACTCGAGCGATGAAGTGATGTCCTACCTCTCCTTGCCGATGATAGTGCTTGGGAGGTTTCCCCATCTGCTCTAGCATTTTGCCCTTCTTACTGCTAGCAAGCGTCAGTCCCTGGTGAATGCCTGCAGATCTGTTGGTTGCCTGAGTTGGAGCCTCCCCCATCAGGGTGGACTTGATGGAGTTCACCTTGGAGCTGGAGCTGTCTAGCTGGGAGCTCTCCACGATCAGGACCGCGGCTAGTAAGAGGAGACAGCAGGAGCACTTATTCCACATCAGCACGATCATCTCCCCTCCCCCCAAAAGGATTATAGTTTTTCTTTTTTCTTTTTTTTTCCTTTTTTAAGGCAAAGAAAACAAAAGAGAGAGAGAGGGGGGAAAAAAAAGTTGTAAAAAATATCTCCCAAAGTTATTAACAAAGCAACGGACTTCAATGCCACACACTCAAGGAACTGCTGTTGAGAGACGCAGGAGAAAAACAGTTTTAAAAAGAATCCCCTAGGAAAAAAAAGACGTGTCAAGTCTATCGGCACTGAGCAGCTATTGGGTCTGCGAAGCGCTGGCTTTTTCCTCCAGGTCCTCGAGAAGTCCAGGCAATTCTGTAGTCACAGAGCAATAAGCTACGAGGCAACTGCACCCAGAGCAGCTCCCGCCAGCGCAGGCACCCGCACGTTTGCTGAAGCTTCAGAGGAAGAGTGAGCGAGTTACTTCCCCCCACTCCTCCTCTCTTGCTGCACAAGCCAGCAGAGAGGAAACTCAAACCAGATCCAATCCAAGCAGCACCGGCAAAAGCTGGGCTTAGGGGGTTTTTTTCACTCTCTCTCCCCCCCTCCTTACTTTTTATTCCCCTCCTCCTTTTTCTTTTTGCCTCAGCCTCCGCAGCGAACAGGAGAGAAAGCGCACGGTCTCCTCCTCCTCCTCCTCCTCCAGCCCGGCCAGTGCGGGACTCGGGGCAGCCGGCAGCGGGGCGGGCAGGGCACGGGGAGCCCCGGGACAGAGAGACAGACCCCCCGGCCGGCTCCCTTTGCCGCTCCCCCTCGCACTCGGGGGTCTCCGACCACCTCGCGCTGCCCCCCTATTACAGCCGCCGGCAGCCGGGTGTCCCTTCCCCGAGCAGGGACAGGCAGCGCAGTGCCTGTCACCCCCCTCCATCCTCCCCCCAGCTCCCACCTTTCCAGAGGCCGCTTCCTCCCCAGCCTAGGGGGTTCCCCCTCCTGGACCAGGGTCTGCCCGGGGCCCCCGCACAGCTACGGCCATGGCCGTGGCCACGGCCACGCTCTGGGCTGCGTCTCGCCCCCGTCGCCAGCCCCGCACGGGCTCCCCCAAACTGACGCATGTATCGGGGTGCTCCAGCTCCCGAAATGCTCAGAACTGCAACTTAGTCCTGCAGTGCTGTGAAAACATGGGGCTGGCACAGAAATCTGGGCAAATCTTACACCTGAGCATGCAAAGTCCACTGCCCAGGTAAAGGTCACGTCCAGCGACTAATGCTGCCCAGCGCTGATCCTAAACGTGGCACTTTGCAGTGCCACGGTGCCACTAGCAACCCGAGAGACTTAATTTGTATTCATCTCCTCAATTTCTTCGGCATGAGCAAACATCCGATTGCTGTGAAACATCCAGGTGCTACTAACTACAGCCACACGCTCCAAGGCCCCACGTCTCCCTGCCCCAGCATCGAAACACCCTGTTTCAGAAAAGGGAAGACAGGCAGGGACACAGAGCACTACGTCAGGAGAACTGGGGTCAACTCAGCTCTGTGCTTTTCCGCTACCTGCAAAAGATTTAGTGCACGGAACGTCACCATGGGGCACTTGGGTGCTGCAGTGGGGCAGCCACAAGCCCTTGTCTTTCCCCTGCATGTGAGGAAGTGGGGTGGAAGGGACAAAAGATGGTGAGATGAGCAGCCCTCTTGCTGTCCCACGTGTCCATGTATGAAGTTTACCTTGGCCGGGACCAGCACAGAGAATTTTCATGTTTTTCCCCTCTCCTGAGGTGTCCCTCCTCTAAGCTATCAATTCTTTGCCATTACCTCTTCACATGGCAGAAGGGGTAAAGAATAAATGCGTGCCTGAAATGTCATTTCCACTAAATTATCAGCCATGCAAAGGTAAGTTTCTGAGGGAAGAAATACCAGGGAGAAGTGGGTCACTCTTTTGGCCCCCAGTGCTCCAGCTCCCTCTCAGTGAGCAGAAGTCTTCCTGGTGGCTTAGGACCTCTCTGCAGGGAATACTCCGTGAACCACCTCACCCTGGGTAATGCTGTCTATCGACACATGACTGCTAGCAGGGTGTCCTAATATTAGGGCTTGTATTATATTAAATAGGGCATCTTGTAAAGAGTAGATTAATTTACATCTTTCTCAACAGCTCAAACCTTGGAATTGTTTGGGGAAATTAATCCCATCTCAAAAGGCAGATTCTTATTTTTTTAATCTTTCTCATCTAATGATCTCTTACTTTAGAGGATTACTACTAATATATATATATTTTTTAAGTAACCACTGAAATGACTTATCAGCCTTTAAACTGTTCTACAAAGCATGGCATTTGCTCTGACTCAGGTTTCAGATCAGCTCACATTTACCAGGTTTGAAGCTGGAAACAATTTTATTAGCACTTAATTTCAGAAAATTAGGTTCAGAATTAAAATTTCACTTTCTTTTTCTGTATTCGGCTTTGTAAGGATTAAGGAATGAAAATAAAAAGTCTTCCTTAATCATTGCATTTCCTTTTTTTCCATCTTTGTGCAGCCTTAAATAAACTAAAATAACATTTGTTTTCATCTCGGATAATTCCTGAAGACATTTGTATGGAAATGTTTCCAAAAGATCAGAAAGCAATTTGCAGTTTCACAAGAAAACGATAAAAGTCAAGTCCTTCTAGGTTGTTTTAGACTTGACTTTTGACACCCAGTCCTCTTGGTGTTTCACCCCTCCCAAACCCAAAACCAAACAGCTATCGGGGCCACAGGAAAAGCTATGAACAAATTATTTCACAGAAAGATAGCAGAAAAAGCACTTTGTTTTCTGCTGGGATAAATACACTGCAGAGCACACAAATTAAAAATATCAAGTCAGCAGATTTTGCAAGATTACCACAAAAATTGGACAGGCAAAATGTCATCTTCTCACCCTTACGGTAAAATTACAGGTGAGTCTGGACTGTTGATCAAAATACTGCGTTAATTTGCACTTCAAACAGCCCCCTCTCCAAAATGCTTTATCCAACTCAGATTTTATGGTGTATTTAACTGGGCTCTGCAGCTATTAATGGACTTGTTTGTTGACTTTGGTGACAGCAATGGTAACCCCCTTCAAATTAAACTTTTTTGGATATTTTCTCACTTGGGTTGCTCTTACCCAGGAAGGAACAGAAATTCCTAAGTCAGCGGTGGAATATTCTCCACCAGAGTTGCTTTGAATAAGAGAAGATTATAAAGAGAGCAAAATAAACTGATGAGACGTGCAAAGAGAATCCACGACAATAAAAACCACAGCATGATGATCTCATGGGAGTATCCTTCAGCTTTTCTTGAAATAAATGGACACGGGTGATATTAGAGAGGCACACAGCACCTAAAGGACCAGACTGTAAGCAGACTGCCTAATTAAATATACATCTAATAATATATTACTAAAATTATTACTTCATAAATGTAAAAAGAAAGCTACATTCCAAGTCATTAGACGTAAATAACAAAGTCCCCATATATTTATAAACTCTAGAAATTTGAAGAAAACTAGGGAGAAATGCTGAAAGCTTTTTAGATGTTTAAGAACAGGTTCCCAAACTCTTTTTTATTCCACCACCACCACCCCCCAATCAGTCCAAATTGAGCTAAGAAGTTCATCAGTTATCTGGATTCACCCAAGTTTCCAGACACTAATTTAAACTTAGTGGGGATGGAAACAGGTAACTTTCCAATAGGGCAAGACCAGTTTTGCAGGTGCTCTGAAGGCAAGATAGCTTACAGCATCTCTGAGGAAAGGGATTTTGCTTTGCTTAATGGTCTTAAACAAACAAAGGTTTTGTAGAATTTTTGCAGTTACATTACTTATTCTTGCCAAAATAAAAAGGGGGCCAAAAAAAATTTACATTTGTTATTTTCATTGAAAAATATCAAAACTTTAATCGCTTTTCTACCCTTTATATTTCTCTGTGAACCCCCACCCCTTATACTCTTTGCCAGGGAGTTCCATTATTGCAGCCCTTCTTTCATTTTTCTTGGGGGAGAAGAGGATTTTAGGGAGGCAGGAAAGACATGGAAAAGAAAAGTAACCTTTTTTCCTCTTGCTTTTTTTTTTCCCCCACCCTTTTGTCTCTGAAACTTTTTAGAAGAAGAAATGTTTGGAAAATGCAGAGTAAAGGAGAAATCGTGACAAAAGCAAGAAATAGAGGAACTCAAGGTATTAATATATTCAATTTAAGGGCAAAAAAGAAGTACAAGGAAAACAGGGATATCCTTTACCTGACCTCCTCCAAATGGCAAAAAATTACACACCGTAAATGCAAAATATTATAGGCCAGATTATAATCCTGTGTATTTTACAGCATCTATATTTCAAGCCACTTGACTTCAATTGAACCGTTTTAAATTACACCAGCTTGAGTTCAGTCTAACATCCTATGTTTTTCTGAGCCTTAAATAAACAAAATTACCTGTTCTTCAAATTAAATCTGTTTTTAATTTTAGATAAAGCATTTTGGGATATTTGTTGTATGAAAGACATTCTATAAGACAGAGGTGTATTACTTTTTGTTATTATTTTTTGGGTTCACCAGCTGCACTGAATTTCCATCGCCCCTTCCAGCAACTCTAACATCTTGGATATGGCCAAACCTCCCTTAGCATTGCCCCTGGGGCCTACTCTGCCTTTTATTTCATTTCTGACTAAAAAAAAAAAAAAACAATCAGGACCATCAAGCAATACCTAGTTTTTGCTAAGGCTGTAGTTCAACGATACAACATTTTCCTTTCAAAAAGCACATTGAAGGAGCTCCTTCTTCCCCTCTGTCCTCCAGCTCTCTACTGGGACATGTTTTGGGTTTGTTTCTTTCCTTTCTCATCATTTTTGTACGTAGCTCACAGCCAAACCCCCTCAGCCAATCTCCCCCCTCTACAGAGAAGGCTTTGCACGGCAGTACAAAGGCAAGAGAGCCCAGGCACTGGTTGCGGGGTGGGGACAAAGAGGATCCCCTTGCTCCAGCACGGCCACCAAATGCTTTGTGCCCTGGGACTGCGGACCCAGCGAAGCACCCAGAGGACAGGCCGGGGTGTGCAGTACCCAGAAGCACGTCAGCTGGGTGTCTGCTCCACAAATCCACGGTAATGCAATCCATGGCTGTGCAAAACCCTGCGCCACAGGTAACGGGTTTATATTAGCATCAGGGGAACAATCTGCGGCTGTTCAAAACCCTTCGCCACGGGTAAGAGTTGTATGTTAGCATCAAGGGAACAATCTATGGCTGTTCAAAGCCCTTCGCCGCGGGTAAGGGTTGTACATTAGCACCAGGGGAACCTCTCATTAGGGCTTATACGGTGTTTCTACCAGCACCGAGTGGGTGTGACCGCTGCCCTGATCTCCGGCCTCTTCCTCCTCCTCTCTCCCACCCGACAGAGGATGTGCGACACCCGCAGCCATACCCCCCTGACCCAAAAGCGCCAGGGAGCCCCTTCTGCAGCCGCTGGGACAAGCTGCCAGGCCAGCAGCCTCCAGCCCAGACGGCTCCGGGCTGCCCCCGGCTTCCCCCCCCCCCCCACCCCCAGGCGATGGGAAGGAGCGGGCGCAGCGCTGGCTGAGCCACCGCCCCCCACGGCCGCCGAGCATCCATCCCCCCGCCCAGCCAGGCCACAGCAAGAGGGGCCGGGCTCACCTCCCCTTGTGAAGGTTGTCCTCTCCCCAGGGCTGTCAGCGAGCCCAGCCGCTGCTGTCACGGCTGCCGGTCGCGGCCCCGGTTGCAGCCGGAGCGGGGAGCGCAAACCCGGCGAGCTCGCAGCGTGCAACCCCGGCCACGGAAACAGGGCGAGAAACATCCCCTCCTTGGATTGCTGTGGGTTTTGGGGGCTAATTCCTAATGCCACGCTCCTCAGGAGCAGGAAGGCAAGTGATGCAATAAAACTGTTTTGAAATCCGTATTTATGATTTTTCTCCTGCTGATGTTTTGGTTTGGATTTATTTTTTTTTCCCCCAAAAAAAGATGAGTACTGAATGTTACTGTGATTCCTCATAAATAACTCCTTTTCTCGATTAAGGCAGTCCAGGATGGTATCACAGTTAACGACACAGTGTGCTGTGACTGGCTGGGTTGCTCACAGTTCAGCATTTGAATCAGCCCCTCTGAGAACAATTAACCCTTTGGAGTGGGAATCACTGATTTCTTGGGAGGATGACAAAAGCCAAAGGAAACACTCCCAGTCTAGCAAAATTAATAACCAACAATAAACATTGCTTCAACAGCCAGCATAACAAGTTAAATTATTTTAAGCCACTCCATTATTTTCTACAAAATATCTTCCCTGTGTCACTGAACTAAACTCAGCCCGCGCACGCTCCAACGGCGAGGTGCGTTTCAGCATTAACCAGGGAAAGAAGTGCTTTCCAAAGGGAAGGGTTCCAGCAAAACCTGGGAGGCCACAAATTAAACCCTCTGCCCCTCCCTGACAGGAGCAGATGGGAGTGAGCCACGCATGCAGAGCGAGAGGAGCAGCAACGCTCAGGTGGGATTTTCTCATCCTCCTCCCGTGTCCGCGGCGCGGGGCTGCTGCTGGTCCCCCCAGAACGCTCCCCGGCACGAGGTGCTGCGAGGAAGATGTGTGCGAGTGGTTTTCCAAAGCATCACAACGTACAAACCAAAACACGGGTTCACGGTAGCCCAGGAAAGACGGCCTGACTTGATATGGAAACAGCTGAAATCTCAGCCTCCCTCCCCCAGCTGCATATGGCGAAGAGTTGTTAAAACAATAAAAATACTTATAATTAGCAAGTCTACATACACCCATTTTCTTTGCAATATTCTTGGCAATATTGGAGCTGAGTTACTCAAAGTTTCCAAAGAAAAATAACCGTAAGGAAAATTCCCTTCTCAGGAATGAAAGCAGCAGAAAATTACGAGGCTTAAAAGGGAGTTCGAATGGAAACCATTGTGCAACCTTAGCTATAATAAGCACTGGAAAAGCCAATTGCTGTTTAATGTATTTATCTCGTGTTTTCTGATAAATGCACAGTCACATCTGAGGGCTGTATAAAACAGCAAATGTACAAATATTTACAATCATTTGCTTTGGATTGCAAACCTCCCTTAAACAGACGGGTTTGGAACTAGGTGTATCTAGAAGCTGTCATACATAGCCTACCCTCAGAGAAAGAGGAGAGCCTCTGCTTTGCAAGAAAGGGAGTTAAGGAGGTGGCTTCCGTCTCTATGCGACTGCTCAATTTTATTCCCTGTCTTTAAGAACACTGCAAAAAGGTAGAGAGATAAGTCTTCTAGAACATAAGCCCACACACAGGTTTGGTTCTTTTAGCACAGGTATATTGCTGTAGCATCAGGAGGTAATATAACCTGGCAAAAATTTATGCCAAATGGTTCACTGAATAGAGTCAAAATCCGTCCTATTAACAGGCTAATCTGATTGTATTTGATAAAATAAGAGTCTGGTATTTATCACTTGGGAGCTGCCTCTCCAATTGGGTTGTATTCTTAAAAAAATGAAGACTTTATCAAGAGTTGTCCAAAAACAGGACATCTCACTTCTCAATGAAATACTGTTTTAAGTGTCACTCCTGATCGACTTTGTCCTTTCATTCCAATATGCTTGTAATAATTGGCAATATATAAAGTAAATACCTAAATAAGTAATTTTTTTCTAAAAAAAAGGAACATTTTGCTTTGCAAATGGATTTAATTTCTGGGATTTGGGTTTTTTTAATTATAATTTTTTTCAATTGAAACAGTTTTTGTTTGAAATGACAACTTAATGACTGCTTTCTGACCACGTACCAAGGTGTGCTTTGCAGGGGACATGGTGTTTATTGTGAGAGAAGTAACATTCCATACTCAATTTTCACAAAAGTGAGATGGACAAATTAGTATCCCACTCTAGCACAGTAGAGAAAAAGAACCCCAAGCTAGTGCCCAGAATACCCCATGTCTTTGCTCTGTTATTGAAAGCAGGCAGTAAAAAAAGTAGTTCAATCCATATAATGACAGCACCTATACGGCTGCTAAATAAAATGGCAGCAAAATCTGGAATTATGTGACTTTTTGAACCCAAAATTTTCAAAGACTTTCAAAACTTTCAAATTTAGTGTAGCCATCCAATGACTTACAGAGACTGCTTTCCTGGCTAGTTGCATAGGTGATGGAGAGCAGTTATGAAGCTCAATAGTTACAGGTTAAGAACGTGTTGCGGTTTTCCTCTTGGCCATGTTTGCTTACAGTGTTATCTGGTTGCAGAGATTTTCTCATTTTTCTGTCAGTGTAAGAAAAAGACAAAAATGATTGGAAGGGGAAGGAAGGGGAGCCTCTTCTGTTTGGTGTACAGCCCAGTGTGATAGAGAGAAAGGAGCTTGCTTTACTGCTCAAAACACAAATACCCCAGGGAGCATCTAAATTTACTCCCATTCTGGTGTTTGGTAACGGCCCCACTCTGGCCTTTGATAATTCAAAGACAATGACAATGTAAACCTCAGCCTAAGCTTCCTTCCCAAAGCTTGGCTCTTCCTAACACTGTGCTCCAGGTTCTGCTTTGTCTCAGATTTTTCCAGCTGAAAGAGTTAATCGGCCCTTTTTGCCAGGCTTACTCAGCATAACTTTTCTGGGTCTCATAAGAAGTTAGCACTTGAACCTCAAGTGGTGACTGGAAGACCCCTGCCAAATGAATTCCCAGTTTAAGTCCATTGACACCGATGGAGTTACAACAGGAACAGAACGAGGCCTTTGCCTTTTTTGCTGTTATCCACAATAGGCAGCTCTATTTTTCTGCATAACAAGTACCAGAATACTGAATGTATTGGCTGCCAAGAAATGTAGAACAAACAGACTTACATGTTTTTCCCTTTATTTCCATCATCTGACCTTTGCTTTTTATGTCTTAGGAGCAAGCTGCAACTTTATTTACATGTATAATCTAGATGAAATGCTAGCTTGTGTGTAGAAAGCTATGTGGACTTTGATCTTTGAATTTGATTTTCCATTTTTTTTTCAAAGCAAAGCATAATGAATTAATGGAAACATGGAAATGTTAGGTTTTAGAATGATTCTCATTTCATGTTTCTGATTCTTTCAGCCCAGGCTAGATCTTTTAGGCTTCCCTAGAGGCTTGAAGCAGTGGTTCACAGTCCAAAATACTAACTTGTATCCGGACATAGTAGAGTACTGAAATCAGTCATATTTCCCAGTCCAATAATGATAGATTTTTAATCCCCTCCGAAGTACCTGACTGCAACAAAAGGTGCCTACTAGCCACCTCAAAATTGTATAAAGTACCAGCAGTGAGAGCATAAATAATTAAATCAATAAAACAGTGGAATTCAAATCATGAGGAAGAGAGCAAAAACTAATGGGGAAAGGAACCAAGTACTCAGAGGGAGAAGTAAAACAGATAATAATCTAGGAATGTTTTATGGCTATTTTTTAATAGGTTTTAACCCAAGGCTTCAAACGTGCAACTCAATACATTGACTCTTTTTTTCATTTGCCAGTCTGATCTATTTTGGACTTTTCATTTCTATTTTAAAATCACAAATTTTTTTTACTTCTACGTATCTGCTTAGACTTGGCTCTGATTGCCAGCCAATGTGCAAAGAATACCCCACTTCTACCCCACACTTTATGTTTGGGCTATGCAATCTTACTAATTTTACATACCAAATGAAAATAAATTGTTTCTGATACATGCTAAATCTTAATCTTTCTTGGTCAGGAATTTTTCACAAAGTAATGGTAAATAGTCTGCAATATTGAAATGGAGGGGAATGAAGAAGAAAATAAAATGAGGTGCTAACTTCTATGTATGGCTTCTTATTAAAGCAAAGCATCAATTCTGATATTAGTTTTTAAATTCTATATAAATTCACTGAAAAAATTAACTACATCCATATCTCCATGAATCACAAGCATAGTATTGTGATAAAATAGACAAGTACCTTGTCTAGAACTGTGCCAGAGAAGGTTCTTCACAGGGATTCTCTAAGTAAAGCAAAATTGTAACAGTAAACTTATATTAATATCTCTTTTATGATTTTTTTTAACATACATACTAACTCTACATCTTTTTTTGTTATCTCTGTCCCCACAGGTTTACAGTTGATCATCAGCTCAGGATCAGTGAGGCAGAAGCAGTGAGTATCTGTGTGGAAATAACCCCATCCCAAACTGTACTATTTTTTGACCAGGCTGAAGGCTAAGAGACAATTCTTTTTATTTGTTACCACCACACACAAATTGTGTTGTCAGAAACAAACCATCAAAGCAACCCAGATGGTTACTATCAGAACTGGGTATATTTCAGAAAAGAAAAAAGGGAAGGGGGAGAGAAGGAAAAAAAAAAAAAAAAGAAAGAAAAAAAAAAGAAGAGGAAGAAAAAAAAGAAAAAAAAGAAAAAGGAGCAAGAATCTAGGGCACTTTTCAGAGAAGACCATCTACAACCCAAGAATTTCTCACTGGAGCACTGGTGAAATTAACTGTAAGGCACGTGCCCAACCCAAAGTGCTGGGAGGTGGAGCTCTGCTGCTTCAGTGAAAAAATCACTACCTGTTACTGTGTGTTCATCATCAAAGAGAACATTCCCTCCCCAAAAAAAGACTATTAGAAACTCACTCCCATACACATACACTCACTCTCTCTCACACACACTTTGACTTGAGGATTATAAAAATTACTGCTAGTTCCTAAACATTGAATTTACAGATGACCAACAAATTACAGCAGCATTTGATCCCTTTTCCATTCTGCAGCAACAAGAGTGCCAAGCCTGGTTTCAACTTAGAGATTGTACTATTTTTTTTATTATTATTCTTGTGTTGGTTAAATGGAAAATATAGTTGATCTATTCTAATTCTTCATATGATCTTAGAAAATGGGACTACTTTGTGAATACTATGTTTAAATTTAGCTCTAGAGGGGACACATTCCCATGGGTCCATCACTCTCTCCAAGGTAGGGAAGATGATTGACGCTTCCAGAAGACAAGGGCTGTAGCTGGGGCTGTGGTGCAGCAAGCTCAATTTAACTAAGCTTAACTCAGTCAAACTCTGCAGCTCAGAAATTCACTTCTTTTTCAAAATGCTCCTGAGATGAGGAGAGCAGTCTCAAAAAGCAGCTCCCTTTCAAAACTGAAGGAAAGGAGCATATGTCCCTGCATCTTTAAAAAACCTCTCCAGATTGTTGAGCAGACCTCCTGTCAGTCTCTCAGATACCGAGCTTCCCAGGACAAATGAAACCATTTCAGTTTCACAAGACTTGTAAAGCAAGAACGTATGTAACCTGCTTTCTCAAAACACACACGCTGAAAATAAAGATATCAAGTGTACTGACATTTCTGCCTCACGGTTTAAAATAATATCCTGTGTGATGCCTATATGCTGTGCTGTTAGCTCAACTTTGGATTTTCTAAACACTGGGTTTGCTTTCAAAGAATAACACTCTGGTTCCTGTACCATACATGAGCATACTGGCTCTTCAGCTGGGAAACAAAGTTAAGAATGTGTGGGCTTTGGCTTCAAAATTAACCATGCTTTAGTAATCTAGTATACTAAACTGTTTCTTATTAATGTATCATGCAAATACTCTCCAGTCCTCCCGCAAGTCTGACACTTTCCCAACATATCAATAGCAAATGTTCTGTGAAATGCAGCTTTTCTGATGTAGGCCACCCTGACTTTCAGTGTGATCTCAACCCACCATCCAAATCTTCATGGCATATGCAGAATGGGGTTCTTCTTTAATAAGGGAAACAATATTAAAAAGAAAAAAGTTTCCTGCTAGTTTTTACACTAAGTTTGCTTTAATAAAGAGCCTGTTGGGTTTTTTTAAAACTCCTTTTTTTTTTCCCCTGCCTCATTATGGTTGAACAGAGTTACATTTGTTGTGTTTACCAAGTCAGAACGTAAGATAATGTAGAGGGATGGTTATTAATGTAACAATTTGACTTAAAATGCAATTTTGAGGTGTGTCAGCTTAGCCCCAGCTGTTTTCCGTCTTATTACAGATGAGGCAGAGAATGTACTCAGGGACTTTTGTTACATGACAAATGAGCTTCACAGAGGCTCTGTGACAACTGTCCCCATCTCCCAGAGCAGATTTTTATTTCATGTTGCTGTTGCTATGCCACCCAGCAGCCCTGGCCAGCTTCACGTCCCTTCTCCGGACCGTGGCTGTGACTAAGCAAACCCACAGTAGTGTTGCACCAAGCTACAAGAGCTATTTTCAAACCAGTTGGCTGGGTGCTGGCTGCAGAAGACAGCAGGTTAACCTGTCCTGCTATCCAAACAATTCTGTAGTTTGCCCAGGTCTGACGCCTGCCCCATGTACAGTTACACACTCCCTGTTTCAAAGCCACAGCTTGCAGTGCAGCTATCACCAGAGGCTCTGGCTCCAACAGGACACCGGTTAAATTGCTGTATGAAGGGTATGGGAGAAGTACATGGCCATTGATGGTTAGTTTTCATGTACTTGTGTTTTACGTCTTTGTGCACTATGATTAAAGCCACAGTGTTATCTGGTCTCCTCCGTGACTCAGCCATATCATCTTTCACGGGCTTTTTATAGGCACTGTTGCAGAAGAGAACTTCGAGGGATGGTTAAGAAGGATAACATTCTAATTTCTAGCTATTACATGTCCAAAGTGCAGCTTTTTATCTCCTCTCTGCTTTTAACATTCTCTGCACAGATGCAGTATGTTTGCCCCCCTTCCCCCCTAAAAAAATGTAAAGTTAACAGTTCACAAAGGGAATTCTAACAGTGCAGGAGAGAAAAGCCATGTGAGCTGTGTGAAGGCAGATCAAGGGTGACTCAGGGGCTGAGCACAGGAGCAGGCTCTGAGAAATAAGAGTGCACACAGTGGGGGTGGAAGGCAAAGTGAAGAGTTTGGGAAGCTCAGGTGGGGCTGGATGCTGATCAGACACTGGTACTTGAAGCAGACAAATGAAGAACTGAGAGTGGGCAATGTCATGATCTGTGACGGGTCAGGGATCACAATTTAGCAGATGGGTTTCAACCAAACTGCAAGCCAAAGATGAGCTGGTGGGTTTCAGTGGCCACTCACAGACCACACAAACATTTCACCTCTTGCCTCTTTAGACATGGATGGGAGATGAAACAAGCAACCTCAGTGGACAATGAAGTTACAGAGTCCCTATGCAGGGCTCTTCACTGCCAAATCCCAAAGAATTGCTGGACTTTTTTTATTGTTTGCTCCCTTTTAGATGTAGCTCTTGGAGCTAAGAGATGATGAAGAATGCTGCTTTGGAAAAACATAGGTTACTGCTCAACAAAGTTCTGTTTGTACCAGTACGAGTTTGAACTAAAACAAAACCTAAGTGAAGAAGTCCAGAATTTGGCCCAGGACTCCCAAAGAAACATCCTCTGCTGTATTTCATTCATCATTTATTCTTAAACAGGCAGTACTATACCTGTGTCCTCTCACTTCAGCAAATACAAAGTTCTTACAGTTGTAAGTGGCATAAATGGCTTTGAACTCAAGCAAAATATGAGACACAAGAGAAAAATGAGGGGGAAACTGGTTTTGCTGGACTTATTTGGACTGACTTTTTTTAACCCCAAAATTGAAAGCAACTGGAAATACTTAGGAAATTCAGGAGATTTAGGGGTTGTTTATACAGCAGATGAAAACAACTGACCCGAATGCCTCTGTATTTTAAAGCTCCAAGGTAGGGGCATAGTTTATATATTAAAAATAACCAGGTCCTCGACATTCTATTGCCTACAGAAAACTTAAATCTAAAATAATTGTTTTTAAAAATTGATTTCCTTTAACATGTGTACAAGATTAAAGTGGTTACAAATAGAAATGCTAGATATTCTGAAATATTTATGGTGAATATCTGAGTTGCTTATTCTGGCAGCTTCCACAAGAAGGGATCAGTAAGGTATCTACATTTTTTTTTTTCCCCCAGAGAAACATTAACAAAAACCAGTAAGAACAAAGAAGGGGATAAAATGAATTCAGAGTAAGTTGCAGAGCATACCTCTGCCTCAGTTCCCTGATAAAGGCACTATATGCATATTACAAGACTAATCTAAACTTCCTTTCTAAACAACATACTTGAATGAGTGGCCTGCAAGTCTAACATTTTCTATTTGCAATGCAGCTATATCAGATTTTTATCTATATATATATTTATTTTCTCTTAAATCAGAATTTCTTTATCTTCAGGATTATAAAGCACGGTAACATGCCCTCTAGTGAGCTACACAGCAGCTGCATCTTGCTCAGAGAAGAACTGTCATCTCATTTCAGAGTTATTTTTTTTTAACATCAACATGCACTATTTTTCTCTCAAAAATATTTAACATGTTTTGAGCTCAAGCCTTCTGAATCATGTAGTTCTCCGAGAGTCCCTATTTTGAGGACAGAAAACAAAATGTCCTGAATTAGGGAACACAAATAGTCCAGTAAGCAAGACTAGACTTTGGAACTACAGTTGCTCCAGCTATGTATCAAAGGCTGAGTATGTGAAGAGTGTTTTCATAGAAGTTTTCATATCACTTGGGGAAAAAAGAATTTCGAACCCTAGAAATAAATGCACAGCACGTTACTAATTCAGAAGCTGTAATAATTATACTAATAATTCTGTTACAGCTTGGATGGGCTTTTCTGTGTTTTGGAAATAAGCTCTCTCTACCTATGCAACACTGAGTGAAACAGACTGAGGCACATGCCTGAACATCTCCTTGTGTGAGGCTCTGAATGAGGATCTTCTGTATTATCCCTTTTAGAGTGGATCATCTGTCCCCTTTTAGGCAGTAGCCATTTGGAAATGCAGCCCTGCTGGTACTGGGGAAATGGTGCTTGCAGCAGGTTTGTCCCATGCTAACACTTGCCTGGTGGATATTTATCCTTCCTCTTCAGTGGGCTCTCATTAAATACATCAAGATGTTTCACAGGCCATATGTGCCTTCTGTGCCATAGGCTGGAAGCTCCTGCTTTAAAGTGATGCTCTCACTATGGCCAGGTAATTGAGGTTTCAATCAGCAGCTTCAGCATTCACACCAGCAAACTTTAACATGTGCTTAAAGGTTTACAGGATGGAATTAAAACACAGGATTATTCACAGTTTACCATAGCTCCTTTTTGCTCTTTTGTGCCCCCACAATGCCTTATTTCCCACATCCTTAGTGTCTTACTCTGTAATGATACAGAATATTTGGTATGATACTAATAAAGTCTAACTGCTATTGCTATTGCCATTGGTAATAATAAAGTGTCCTATTCATTTTGTTACAGATGCACAGAACACGATTCCTATTTTATGATGATTATCATTCTCCATAATTAAGAAAACCTGCATTATCACTTTTCTGAAAACAACAACAAAAAAGAGAGAAGTTTAGCATTAATCCTGTTTCTCTAGATACGCTCAGAAAGTGACATAATACATCAGGAAAATTACCTGCTGACATACAAATTAAATACTGCGTTCGGAATGTTACTCTCATCTGAAGAGCATAAAATGCCTTTTGGAAATGTTAATTGCATTTTTTTTGTTGTTTTTGTACCGAAGTTACGCAGTACAAGTCGCTGTTATTCACTACTCTGCCATATTACCAGCTTTATACCAAAAAACAGCCTAGGAAATGTGTTTTCCAATTGTTAAGCTTTGCATATTTTCCAGCCATTAACTCTTGACCCATATACTTCCGTAAAGTCCTTCTTCAGCTATGCTAGAACTAGCTGTGCACTTAGCTGGTGTCTTAAATATATTTCAGCCTGATTTTATGGTCTCACCTACTTAAAGAGATGCATCAATCCTAAAATCCCTTATCCACAGGGAATAGCTGCAGATTATAAATATGTTTTTAACGTAAGTCTACCTCCTCTACGTAGGAGTTTACGCTGAAGTTACTACTGCTGTCTGAAAACCTTGTCATCCCAGCTGGAGTAGTAGTTGGAATTTCTCCATGTTGGGCAACAACAAATGATCTTCATATGAAGATGGTTATCTGGATGCAGCAAGACAGTTATTCCAGGGGAAATGATGACTGACATCATAATGGAGTCTGGTTAGTAATCCAAGTGACATCTTGGAATATGTAAAACATTAAGTAATAATGTCTGGACCGGACCAGATCAAGACAAATCAGAGTCCAGTGGGAACTCTAGTGGCTAAAAGAGCACTAAATAATCTCAGGAATCCATCTCAAGATTCAAGATAAAACAACCCCAGCTCCTTTCCTTATATCCTCTTGGTCTGGTTCACAGTTTTGTTGTTGTTGGATGCCTGTCTCTTTAGCCAATGTCTAGCCTGGCTCTTTAGCCAATACTTTGAAGCAATATAATACATTATTTACATTAATAAAATTTATTTTTTAGCAACAAAGTCCAATTCTTACCAAATATGGTCTCCTCCTGTAGCCCAACGTGGGTCATAACCAAAGGGAAAAACCCATAAGGTTTTCTTATTCACAGTAGAAGCCTTCATAATAGATGAATATTTGTGTCCAAAGCCTTCACCCACTACAGGTCAGAAGATGTCTATTTATACTTGAGAGGAAGGAAGACCATCTCTTCTATATTGACAATGGTCTACTGAATTTCCTTTCCTACCAGGTACCCCTACCCAACTCCAAAGTTTATAATCCTAAGATAACTCAGTGCATTTGGAAATCTTGCCAAGAGAGCCTTGACCTGGTGTATGCACCTATCATTTTTACAAATACATATTTATTTTTAATATCAGTCATGCAGAAAATATTCTTTCCATGCTCTTAAGGCTTTACTCAGGACAATAATCTCACCTAAACCTAAAAATAGTCAACATAATATGGCAAAATAAGTCATTTATAAACTGCTAAATAAAACTGCACACCATTCATCTCTGCCCCACCTAAAACTTCACATTCTACCCCTTCTCATTAATCTAATATTTAGTAAACTGCTAGCACTGTCTCCTCACTGCTGTAAAACACTTTCAGATATGATAATTATAAAAAAACCCTATCCTCTTGAGAGGACTAAATTATGTCTTTTCCTGCATTTAAGGCTGTATGTATTTTAACTGCTTGAAGACAGAGTGGGATTTGGGGTGTTATGGATTGTCATCTGATCCATAAAAGAGACATTTTCTGAAAAATTAAGAGCAATATTAGAACCTTTGTCCCCTTCATCAAGTCTTTCAGGAACTGCTGTGCTGATTAGAGGAGATGCTGGCACAGGCTTACATGCTTACCTTAAGATAAGGGAGATCATAAGGGCAGACCCTCTGTATTAGGTCTCAAGAGCGGTCCTACCTAAGTCATGCTGTAGGACAGGAAAACCTCTGAAAACACCCTTCCAGGCAATAAATGCTAATCAAACATGCTTCAAAAGAAGTTAAACAGAGCTCTAAAGATAGAACAAGAAAGCAGTCTACATACACAAAACTCGTACTGTGTCATAAATCTAATCTACATCTCTCATTCAGAATTAGCTGCCGTGCTTTCACTCTAAGGAAGCACAAGGCCAACATATTCTACCCACCTTCACAGAAAGCCAGCAATAAAGCTGTGTGTGTCTCTGTGCAGCATCAAAACAGATTTCACATGATTGTTTTAAATAGCAAGAGGACTGCATGGAAAGATGTCTGTATTTTCTTAATAACTGCAACCACACTACATAGCACATGTCAAAATGCTGAAAAGAGAACAGATTCCCAATGCTTTGTACAATGTATATAGTTTCTCTGCTTTGATGTCTCTGCTTCTTTATTGTATTAAATTATCTGGGTTAAAAAAGACAAAAAAAAAGAAGGTTGTTTTTTGTCTTATTGCTGAACTGTCAAACATTATTTGAGCTAAGAGAACAGAACAATTCGGGGAGTGGAGGAAGGAAGAAGGAAAGTTGTTAAGTTACCTGCCTGTTTGCACGTTTAGGCATTTCAGGCACAGAGATTTCACTGGGGGTACATTGTTCTAAAAGTTACTGTAAGTGACTTTAAAAACTTACATAAAACCAGATCTGCCGTATCACTGCTTGGGGCAGTCCTGCATCCCTCTCCCACTACCTTTTCCTGCAGTTCTCCTACCTCTTTTCTGTGTTCCCCAGAGGGTTTTTTGCACTGCGGAATGGAACGGTGATGCCAAACGTCTCTGGTCACTGCTCTGGGGATAGGGGTGCAATTTCTTGAATGCTTTTTCTTGTAACAAACAAGCATGACAGAGAGAAAAGATCCATTTCTCTCTCTCTCTTTTTTTTTTTTTAATATCTAGGGAAAATTGCCTGCCAACAGGAATTATATTCCTTCCACTGACTTTTTTTTCTTTACCTGAAGCATCTTTAAAATCAATACCAGCTGTTGCAAAGAAGGATTTTGGTGGCCTAAACAGAGATTTATGTCTTCAGGAGAAGGAATAAGCAAGAAGAGCACAGCAAACTCATAGAGAAAGGATTCTGCTGCCATGGCGGAGAGCTGCATGTCAGATAGACCCGTATCTGCAGAGGAGCTAAAGAAGTGCCCCTTGAAATCACTCATGCAACTGCAGACCTGGATAAAACGAGTGGCCCTTTGAAGTCAAAGGCAAAACTCCAGATGACTTTAGCCTGGCCACAGATTCAGCTTTGGCCTCAAATTTAAATGCAAATTTAACAAATCACCAGGCATAATATGGTTCAGATTATTACAAAATAGGCACAAGAGAGAGAACTGACTCTGCCGGATCGGCATCCTGTGTGCTGGAAGAAAGGCCTCCCTCACCCTTCGCTCTGGCTTATTCAGTGGGAGTTTCCACTCGCAGCTCAATAAAGGCACAAATTCCAGCCCGTAACCCTGAAAATAGAGTCAGCTTTCATCGAACTGGCTGGTCCCTTTGGCAAAAATAGTCCCTAAAGTACATTTTCAAGGGTCTGGGAGACTGGGATCTGCTGACCTGGCTTGAGATTATCTAGGCCCTGGACATTCACAAATCTCTGTCTATAACATCAGAAATGTTCAAATGCTAGCAGATTGTGATAAATCACCATCCTGAGGTCACAAGAGGGAGAATTAAGAGTTTAAATGGAAAAATGTTAGTGGAAGTGATGTGAACTTACAGGTCTGCAATTGATCATATTTAATAAATATTGTTCACATATTTCTTGATCTGGAGCCAATGGCTAATACAAGCATGAAGAAATGTAAGCTCCTCCACCCTCCACGTGCTGCTTCTAAGCCATAAACGAAGCCTGACAAAGAGTGGAAGTGGCTAAGGTCAATATTGAGTCCTGTAGTACAAGCTAAGCATGGGGTAGAGGCAGGAGAGAGCACATTTCTTGGGGCAGCGCAGGGTCCATCAGTTCCCAGAAGGCTCCACGCAGCAACGGCCACTCTGCTTCTATAGCTCGGGTACATTCAGCAGCTCTCCTTAGTGCTAACAACACACACGTTTGTTTTCTAGTTCCTTATGCAAAATCATCAACACGTAAAATAGATAGAGCTAGAAAGATTATCACTAGACACACAACATCCACGATGCTCTACTATTTTTCCTCTTGAAATCCAACAATTTATAAGAGTTTCATTTCAGGCAGGGAACTCACACATAAGAAGTAGTTAGAATGTAGTAATTTTATGTTTTATATGCTCTACTTTAAAGCCTACAAGCACACTAGCAAGCAAGTTCAGATCACACATAAGATAGGGGAATTCACTGAATGCTGGTGGGACAAAGCAGGACCAAGGAAACTCTGATTAAACCCGGTTCCATGCTTTGCTGTATCAGATCCCAGTCACAGCTGCATGTATAGACCAATACTACAGTTAACCCCTTACAGGGAGGGGGGGGAATCAAGACAGGAAAAAAGGTTTAAATACATTTCTTAAGATATGCTAGACTTGCACCAGAACTGCCCATATCTGAGTGCTATCATTTGCCAGGCTGTAGGAACAATTTCACCAACAGTAAGCACATTATTTAAAAACTGAGCATTTATCTTTTTTTTTTTTTACTTGGCTACTCAAATAGAATTACTTGACTAGACCTCCTTCTAACGAGGCCAAGAATCAAATGATTACTGTTAGTAAGAAGCCTACCCAAACAGAGGCTTGAAAAAAACTGCAGGTTTCATCTAATCTCCTTTAAAATGGTTTCCCCTTCTTACTTGCAAGAATTTAACACTGAAGTCTCTACAATCTAATGCAAAAAGGTATGTTTCTGTGTGGAGACTAACACTTAAGAGTTCTTTATTTGGTATCAGAGTAAATTCCCCAACAGATTGATTCTCATCAAGAAGTCACGTAAATACTGCCTCATAATTCCACATGTAACTCCATTCTAACAGAGCCACGTGTGGTTTAACAAGCATTTTATTTGCCATGAAAAATGAAGGATAGTGTACAACAGCTTGCACAAATTGTCTCAGTCTCCTGAAAATACATGTGACCAAAAATACCCCAAAACCCCCAGCAAAAGCCAACGAAGTTGTTCAGCAATGAAATTGTGGTGCATCATTTCAGTGTCAGGAAGCTGAGTTCACAGCAGCAGCGTGCACCATTTAAAACCAGCCCTTAACAAATGCAATTGCTGAGACTAACATTTTTCTTCTACTATACTTAGAAGATGGACACACAACAGCCATGGGGAAATTCCAAGCTGCAAAATCACCCTTGGTGGTTTTGGCCCCAGCCACATCCTGCTCCAAGGTATAGGATAGAGCTGAGTGCTCCTGTAGAGAGGAGAGCAGAAGCCAGCTGGGGAACATACCATCTTCCCTAACAGGGAGGAGAAAAACCAGAAGTAAAACCACACAGTGTGTTGTACCATGCACATAGGTAAACTCGTTAGTTATTAACGTACCAACAAAAACCAGCACAGTAACTGCCTCTTTTCTTCTCTGATATTTGAAATGACAACAAAAATTAATGACATTTGTCTCATGGTTTGTGAAATTGCAACACCAGCAATACCAGAAATTTTGCCTAGAGCTTAGCCCCACTTTGTAACAGGATGTACACGACTAAGGGAACCCATCTCTTCAGGAATCGGCATGAAAATGCATCTCTTGAACCAAACAAAGTGACACGTGACATGTTCCCTTCCTACCATCCTTCCCCAAACTCAGTAACCTCAAAATCTAACGCTCTGGTGTAACAGAGAGAGAAACAAGGAACATGTTTATTTTTGAAATACCCTGGGTATCGAGTGATGCTTCATGCCTGAGACAAGAGGATTACTCTCAGCTGTAGATTGGAGAACTGACAAGGGAAAATTTGAATTCCATTTACTCAAGTGATGAATTAAAAATCTTATTAACTGTTGACCCTCACCAAATCCGATGTCTACAGGAGCTCCCTCTTCCTGTCAGCATTCACCAATGAAAACTTTCTGCCTAAGTCAGTGACCTTTAAGGAAAGGGATTTTGCTTTTTTAACTCACTTGTTGCTTCTTTGGTGAGGAGTTCAGTGTGGAAAAATCATTACTGAGGCAACAGTATTTAAAACAATCTCTAACTTACATCTCTTGCTTGAAATTGCATTTCTCTATAGAAAACACGTAGCCTACTCTGCAGTAAGGATCTCCATATGGTCAATGTCTGTCCTATTACTGCTCAATCACTTCCTCTCCCATTGTTCATGCTCTGCTATCCTTTTAAATAAACGCCTCCATCAGATATGGAAAAAATATGGACATTCTTTTTTAAAACAAAGTGAAACAGGAATCATTGTATGAAGAGTGCATATTGAAGTCTTTCCTACATAGCAAGATCCTCCCCAATTTTTGTTTGGTTTATGCTTTGCTACCTTTTACCTATTTGACTCTGCTTGTACAGAGTACTGTACTCTCTGAAACAGTGTCAGTGTTCTCACTTGTTTGTATTCCTTCTATTCCATCACTTCTCTGGGATGCCTTAACTCTCATTTAGGGCACTCACAGAGCTACCTTACCCCCAAGATTTTCCTACATCTTTTTCTGAGCTTCCATCTCTTATTATGACTGTGTTTATAAGCAGCATGATGCAGAAATATGAACCTGAAATCTGAACATGAAAGATTTTCCTTCAGAAAGAAAAATCAGTCTTAATAAAAACATCTAGATTAAAATCTAACTCTTGGGACTATGCACCCATTTAATAACAAGACCTTACACAGGAGCTATGCCCCAAAAAGAGGTCATGAAACCCTGGATTGTGTGGATTTCTCAAAGTAATGTGGCAGGTTTCATTTAATCACAACAATTCAAATACACACCTCAGGTTTGGCTCAACACGCTTTCCAAACTGCCTGGGAACGTCACATTCTGAAACCAAGGTATTCCTCTAAAGTTCGGACTCAACAGCTGAGAGCTTGTAGAGCTGGTTTTAATTATAACATTAAATCTAACAATTTAAAGCCAAGACTCCTAATTTACAACAGTACTTGTTAATTTACAACACTGAGCTTGTATAACGTTTAAGTAAACACTGCACTTCTGGATGACAGAAAGCTAAACAATGAAATAAAACTTCAGAAACATATCTACTCCTGCAGTTTTCAAAAAGCTTCCAATTCTCCAAAACCAAACAGCTCCCAGCTGCCCAGCATTTCCAGTCATGCATCCTGGGCCACTAAACAGGCACAGAAAGGGACCGACAGCCTAAATGTTTTTCATTCAGAAGATCCTTCCATTAAATCAGATCTTAAAGGTAAGGTCTGCTTTCATCCACTGTATTCAATTTTGTTTTGTGAAGGGAGGGAATCGTGAAGGCGAAAATAAACACTAAGGATAAACGTGAAATAGGCTATTTTTTTGCCACTGAAGAGCTAAAGTCCTCAAGTCTTTCTTCTACTTCAGCTAAACTCTGGTCTTTTTAACAAACATCCCAGATGAAGACAGCTCCCTCACATTTCAGCTTCTGTGGCTGAAACAAGTCAAACTGCAAGATCATCTTCCTAGCCATCCATTGCCTCACCTCCTTTCCCACTAAAAACAAGTTTCACCTACCTAATTTCACACACACACACACACCCCTAAAATGCCACTACCTTCTTTTCACTCTTGCCAAGAGCTCAATATTAGGGGTGATCAAATAAGTAGAAGCCATGTAGAATGGTAATTTTTCAGAATAATATCTTGTATATTTGTCTAAAAGCCCAAAATAAGACAGCACTGAAAAAACAATTTTTTTTTTTTAATGAATTACTGCAACTGTCACAAGAGGAAAACACTTCCTTTAAAATAACTATCTAACTGAAAATATGGTTTTTTAGTAAATCACCCCAAAAGCCTGATGTTTCAAAAACTCTGCAGAGGACAATCCCCTTTAAGATCCTACTTGGTTTTCCCCTCGAGTCTATAAAATCAGAGCTTTCAGAACTTTTGAGCTTTATACTCATATGAAGCGGTTTGGAGAATATTTCAATATGGAAGCCCTCGAAGGGGCAAGAATGCAGAAAATGTGTTTCACAACAGCCTTCCATGGTACAGAGTATGAAGAAAGGACTCGGAGACTGGAAAAGCTGATGCATGTTCAAAGAAGTTGACAGCCCGAGGGCAGGTTTTGCAAAGCCTAAATAATGTCTTGAATAACACTGGTGAGCCACGGAATAGGAGCAAGAGCATCAAAGGCCTCTTAGGGAGAAATGGGATAGGACGGTGGCTCCACAATGATCTTGTGAATATGCACTATTCAGGATCTATAATACCATAACAAATTAAAAAGGGTTTAATGGACATTATTCTTTGGGGGTGGGTGGGAGGGTGTGTCACGTTACCAAAAACATTTAGTCCTTTGGGAATATTCTGCATGTTTGTAAGCAAAACGTTGTGTAACAGCCTAGGAAAATGCCCTCCAGACTCTTTGCCAGGTCTCTGGAGCAATTTAGCCAGAAACATATACAGCCTCGTCCGCAGAAAGGCCGAGAGCAACAATTCCCTCTCAAATTAATGGGATTTTTCAGTGTTCACCATCCCACAGTTAGCCAAGCCCTTTATGTAGCAGTAATTACAGAAAGCTCTCTCGCTTGGGTGGGGAGAGAAACTTGGGGTTGACAACCTGAGTGGCACTCTGCCCGAGTGCCCATTCTGTCTTCAGACAGAAATCCTGACATTAATTGCTTGCTCATTTCTGAAGGCAAAATTCCCAAGGATACCAGTGGCCTTCTGCTTATGTTAGCAAGGACTTCAGGCTTTGAATTATTACTGATAAAGAAATTACAAAAATAACAGGAATACTCTCCAGCAAGATCAAATCTCACATGTATACCTTAGAATTTTGTCTTTTTTAGGGTCTAGAACAAAGATGAAGATACACTGCATTGAGGTCACCTCACAAAGAGCTGAAACTCACAGTCAAGTGTAACTCCACAAGTATAACAAATACTTTCAATATACTAACATGGGACAAAGTCAATCCCTACCAAAAAACAAACTAAGAAAAACCCCACAACCCAGAAACAGAATAGGAAGAATATTATCTCATCACAATATTTGAACAAGAATGAAAAGCAAGCACTGAGACCTAAACCAAACATTGAGAGACAGGAATTTTGAAGCTGAAAGCTTAACATGAACTGGAGCAAGGTGGGTGTAATGCTGCTACATTGAAAGGTTAGTATTTTACAGAAGTAAGTTAAATTAGACTTAAAGATAAGTACAAGTGACATCAACCTGCTCTCTTGTAACAGGATACGTGCCTAGTGGATAGTAAAGATGCAAAGTCAGGCAGCTTGGGCAGAGCAACTCTTTTAATACTGTCTCCTTTTACCTTGACTTATGAAAATAAGTCACCAACAGAGACACAGATTAGATGAAACACTGTGTATATATGTGTATATATAGAGGCATTCCCAAAAAGCCTGTCCTCATTTAGGTATTGCCATTATTTTTAGTAATAGCTTGAATTATAACACCATCCAGGGAATTAAATAAATGCTTTAAGTGGAAAAGGATTAAAAGGACAATGAAGACAACAATTATTTTTCATAACAATGCTGATAACATTGAGAATTAAATCATGTTTAAAAACAAGCCACAGCCACACAGGGTTGTGACTAAAGAGTGCAAAGTGGTTATTAATATGCCCTTTTTTTCATTTAACAGAAACAGAAAGCACAAGAAAGGATATACAGCTGATAAACTCTACCCACAGTTAGACCACACAATGTAAGTAGCCTAAAAAGAACTGCCAGAAAAATATATCATATTTTTAATTAGTGAGAACTTGTAACAGCCCATGGGGCTTCAAGTAGCACTAGAGAGGCATAAAAGGGAAAGCATAAATCACAGCTAAAATTATATAAACAAAACAGGCATAAAGCAGATATCTGTGTTCTCTTCCTTCCCCCTTGTTTTTGAGCTTGTTTTTGTGTCTTGCAAATTTAGGAAGAAACCTCATCATCCAGTTCCAGTTACATTTCACCCAGAATTGCCCCAAGGTCACACGAACAAGGGTGGTGTTGGCAAAGCATTGGGAACAGATAATATTGTGTATGGATGCCACTAGCAAAACAGAGAAGAGGCTTGGTATGAAAGCATGGCACAGCAAATTCCACCACTCCTACCCCCAGCAGGGAAGAGCGTTTCCATCGGCCCAGCCTCTCTCCTCACTCTCTCTCCTCCCCTGGGCTCCAAATGCCCTGTCAGTACACACATTCCACCTTCCTCTGGCCTGTCAAAGCAATATTAATACATTCCTAGCATGGCATTATGGGGGAAAAGTATGGCCAAGAGATGCACTTATACCCCTGACTCTCTCAAAGTGAAATATGGTCCATCGCTACCCAGAGATACTGGCAACACCTATGAAAAAGTATATTCACAGGGAATGAAGTTGAGGTGTGGCTCATGAAACTGGAATTGAGTATGCTGTTTGAATAGCTGTTTTTAATTTATACCTCCTGAAAGTACCAATAAGCTTTGGAGATATGCACCAGTACTGCATCCTGGGGATGTCAATGGGACTGCAAGAGAGTATGGGGCTTGTCCAGGCTGCAGACTCAGAGATAAATGCACGCCTAAGCATCTGGCTGGATAAGCACCTATGGATCTTTAATTTACACTAAGTGACAGAGGAATGTCCTCTTGCATTAAATCAAAAGTGGGGTTGTATCACTTTGTGGATAACTTGGTTATCAAGTATTGGCCACAGACTCAGATGTTGCACTGAGAGCTAAACAGCACAAGGGTCCCCTTCAGTGAAGCCATAGATCTGCTGAATTACTGTGACTCTTGTAACACCAGACTGAAGTAAATTGCATATCCTAGCAAAATAAACACTTCCTAGAGGATACTTTTATAGTGTGTTGCTTTACATTGCCATTCGCACAATAAACATCATAATTTGTGTAGGAAGGTTTGAGGTCATACACAGAAATGCCTAAAGACTAACTGAAGGAAGAAGATTCATCTCTACAGGCTCTGATATGGTTCCTTCAAAATCTGTTGGAGTTTTGCTATTGAACAGAGTACACACAGGATTTGGACTCGAGAGGGTGTCCTACAATACCTGTTGATGGTTTAAATTCCTGCAATATACACTAGGTCACAAGACTGCATCTGGCAGTGGTCAGAAGGATTCTTCCTTTCTATCTCTCTAGTTTCTTTGGTAGTAACTGTTGGACCACACTGACTTTCCATTCATATTACCAGATAACAGAGGTGCCCATATCAGACACCTCAGGCAACTTTCCCTTTTCATCTAAAAGGGACAACTTCTAGACTGCAATAGCAGCCTTTTCTTAATAGAACGTAATCTGTTTCTTAGAAAACACAGAAACAGAATGTGACTTTAAAAGTGCAATGTATATATATAAAAAACCTACATAAAATTAATAAAACTGATGCAACTACAGTGTTTCTTTTATGTTTCAATATTCTATTTGCAACTGATTGGAAGAGCCTGATAATTAACAGCAGTTGTTCTAAAAACACACAGTATTTGTGAACTACAAGCACATGAGTAAAGGAACTTGAGGTCTTTACAAGCAAGCTTTTGACTTTGTGGATTCCTTCGTGTTTTTCCAATATTTTAAAAATAATAAAGTCTACTGAGCACTCCTTAACTCTTTAAAAAAAAAAGTAATAGTTTTCAAACTACATAAATATTCATCTCATCTATCAAAACATACTCCAGATATATTCCCTATCAAAACATACTCTAGTACATACTCCTACATACACTGTCTGAAGGCACAGCTGCTTGTTCCTTTTTATGAATTTTAAGTAAATGTTAAGAAGATAATGGGAAAGGGGGGGAAAAGGCACTGTCAGCCAATGGAGAAAGTAGACATGTATGCTATGACACTACTCTAGTCATTTCTTTAATGCATCCCAGACTGCATGAGAAAAGCCTTCTGAGGCTCCACAACCAAAACCTTTGTGATTTCCCACTCAGAAAACCCTAGCACAACAGAACGAGCCTTGCAATGTCACCCAAAGGACAACAAAGGAAGTTCTTGGCAAAGCGATAAAAGATTCAATTTCCATAGCTATGGCCTTCTAATGGAGTATGTCCCTTTTTGATTAAACCAACTATGAGATCATCTCCAGAACAGAGCAAACAACTGCTGCATTGTCATGCCACGAGTATGTTGCTATTTGCGCTAAGGCAGGAAAGACTCTACTTCACACTTAATTTATTTTTATTTAAACATTACATATCTGTAATGTAAAACAACAAGAACCTGGTGCTGACTGGTGTGACAATTTCTGCACTCCTCATCCCAAGTGGCACTTCGTCTTTTCAGACGTACGTAACAAACATGGTCACTCCACTGAAGGAATGAGGTGATGTCTCAGGAAGCATATTCCCAAAGTATTCAAAACTGGTTGTGGACAAAATCTGCACTTAGTTCCCCAAATCAATTTCTTTACATGCTTTTTGTTATCCTGATTAGATTTTCCCTGGGGACAGATATTTCTGAATATAAGTGTCTTATTTCTTAATAAAGGGGTTTATGAAGCATACTTGTTGAAGTTCTCTTGCTTTCTGCTGAGAGAATACCAAAGAAGGTAGTGCAACAGTCATTAAGGAATGACAAATGAAAGGCAGTTTTATAGGGGTAAGGAATAATGGGCTTCACAATCAGAAGTACAGCTGGGTGAGTAGAGAAAAGCTGAACAAGATCTTGAAGTCTTCAACTGAATAGAAGATCTAATTTGAATGTACCTGGACTGGACTTACACTCCTATATTCTTCCAGTGCTGCATACAGATAAGAAAACCAGGTATGGTATGGTTTAAGAAGCATGATAAGCATTTTTCCCATGCCTTATTTGCAAGAAATAGTGATTGTGGTTCAGAGAATCGGGCACATATTGTCAGAAATAATCGAGAGACACAGTTTTACCTTTATAGCCCTTGGATACTTGGTATCTGCTATTTTAGAGTAAAATTTTACCAAGGGGCTAGAGAATTTCTGTTCATGCTACTGTTTTTTCATCAATTTTCATCTCAGGTCTTAAAAAAATACTTTGAGCTGGACAAGAATATGTTTCAAATGAAGGCAGAGGTAGTGTAATGTTTCCAGAGAATATTATTAGAGTTGCTACTGACTAACCCCATCGCAAACTTGTGTGACTGGAAATGGATTTAGCAAACGATTTGCACTAACAGACACCTGCACCCTTGTTCTGGATAAAGGGTTCTGAAGGATGGTTGTCTCCTTCCGTGATGGTTTTTCTTAAACTTGCCATAATCATCAGCTATCCACCTCATGTGCAAAAAATGCAACTTTGATTGAGAGCAAACTGCAGGTGAGAACCTGGGGGAGTATCCAAATCTTTGAACCTCCTGCGTCTCCATTTCTACAGGATTTAATGTCAAAGACTCCAAAGGAAGGTTTGATTGCCTAAGAGTGACTTACAGGGCTGTGATGACTTGAAATACATGCTGTCTCATCAGCATTTAATACCATTTCCAAATAATAAAGCAAAGGAGGAGAATCAAAGCCGACAGAAGAACCGAAAGGGAACCAGTGATGATGTCAGTGTTGCTAACTGCAGTATCTATTTTCTTTTTATTTGATCCCCTTCCTGTAAGTAATCTGGGCTGGCATAGAGAAGCTTCATGGTATTTCGATTTGTGATACTTCAAAGCTCTGTGCAGTAGCAACAGGAGAGCATAAAAATATTAACTTGGATCAGTAGCTTCAGCTCAGGATGACAAAGCTGGTCCCTAGCAACCACCTTCACCCTTGCAGGAAAAGCACCCTCCCAATATCCTGACTACCTACAGAAGCTGTCTTTCTAATGATGCTTTTTTCTTGCAGATTACCTGGTCTCTGTAAAAAGACGTTAATCTAATTATTCTATTTACTACCCTCCTTTGGATTGACCACTGCATTAATCACATACAACTGTTAATTACCATTGCTAAAGCAAAAAGCAAAAGATTCGAGTCTTCAATCAAAGCCTCACAAATCAGTAGAAGGGGGGAAGTTCAGCTGCAAATGGGTTTGCAGATTTGCTCTGAAGGGTAGCAGGTGTCTGTGGATAATTCCTGCCTGAGAATGCTCCCACCTGGCTGCAGCTACTGCTCCAAGCTATGATTTCCATCCTATACAATTCCTATAGGAACAACTTTGAAGCATCACAACATGAAATATCATGTAACTTTTTATACCATCCTGGATTACTTGCGAGAAAAGAACCAAATAAAATTGGCTCTTCTACACCTAGCCTGCATGCTTTCTATGAATGCATTATAATAATTTTTCTTTTTCCTGCTGACAAGAGTCACTTGTCACAGAGGCACCCAGCCTGAGCAGGAGCTTCACACACTTCCTACCATTAGCCTTCAGGGAGAATAAAGAAGAAGAAAATCTCTTCTTGGTCGGTTATGTGCTGCAAGAATGCAACTATATTCTGATTTTTTTTAGTCTAGATTATTTCCAGTAACAATATTAACCAAAAAGACAGTGATTTTTATATATATATATATATTTATTTTTTTTAAAGAGGCACAAGGCTCAGATGCAAAGGAGCTGCATGATATTGCATCTGACTTTGCATGCAATATGCCTACTAAAAAATACAGGAATGGACCAAGGGTTAAAAAGATGGATGAAAATCTTTGAGGAAAATGCATGCCCACAGGTTACTACAATTAAAATGTGAAAGATCCTCTTCTCAATAGAGATGTGAAATATCTTCTCAATAGAAACAGATGTTTGCTAGGTCATAATGAAAACCAGGTATTATTGTATTTTTCTAAAGCAAATGGTAAGTTAACCACCTCCATGGTCAAGTTCTGGTGCTTATTCTTTTTTTGATTAGAAGTCATCATAAATTACATCTTATTAATAAAAAGGTTCCTAGAGCAAGGATTTTTCTGATACAATGCTATGAATTTTTGAACAGTGTAAATACTATTTTAACTATAAAATAAAGGAAAAGTCAAAGTCTAAATTTCGCCTGTTGGCTCCACATCATATGTGGAGAAATCACTGTACATGTTCCCAGCTGGCTTGAGGTAGCAGTCATGCAAAACCAGGCATAAATACTCCTCATGTATAAAATATCACACTTCTCCAATGGCACAGGCTAAAGAGAACTAACATTTACACCTTCCCCC
>WUAM01000175.1:4523043-4546992 GCA_024336885.1 Actenoides hombroni | reverse complement strand
CCCCCCCCCCGGGAAATACTTATTTAGACACCAAATTTACAATTTTACTTTACTCGAAGAAAGCAAACATCTCTTTTATGGGGACCTGATCCTTAATTTCCCCCAACAGTGTCTTCATTCTGCAATTTAATTATTTTGTTGTTGATTTTTTTTAGTTCTGTCAAATAAGAGTGCATTATACAAGCCAGCAAGTTTGTTTGCATTTTGGTGCTAACAGGACTGCAAAGCTCTCTCACACGTCTCTCATTAGGTCCAGATTACCTTACTTTAGCCTATCTGCCAAGGGATCAGCACGCCAGAAAAACTTCTCCAATTCCCCCCAAACCTTTTCCTGCACTAGGGAAGCAGCCAAGAAGATCCTGACATTACCAGTGGCTCTCACTGACAAGGCTGTAGCTCTCCAGTTTTTCCACTCTGCCAAAGGGCAAAGGGATGCTACCTACATTTAATACACCAGAGAGAAGCTACTCTTGTAACGTGTACTATCAGAAGGTCTCTGCTCGATCACCACAGTCGGTCCAAATCCTCATCCAAAACAAGAGGAGCCAACTTTCTAACACCACGAAGCTCCTGTGAGAGCTCGGGTGTTTCACTGGTACTTGTGGCCTGGGTGCACTAGTACTTGTGAACACTGGCATCTGGTGGCAGCCGAGAGAATCACAGCTCTACCTTCCTGGAGCCATAGCAAGGAACAGAATACATGCAATTATTTCTTTAAAGATAGTAGCACCTGCTGCTATTGATACCCAGTAAAAGGATGATAAAACCTCTGATTGTGACCATCAGCTCTATCAAGAGCCTTACAAGCCTCTCCTGATAACAAATCTGTATTCCTGGCAGAAAACTTGAGTGAGGTTCAGAAAGTTTCTAGTGCAAATCTGATATGAATGGTTGACCTGAACTCCAGAAGAAAAGCTCTAAAGATGGCACAGTTGGATGGGGCTTCTGCATGTAGAAAACTGGATGCTGGAATTTGGATGAATCTGCAATTTGTCCTAGATTAGTCTTAGGCCAAAGCCAAGTCATTTGACTGGCTTCATATCATCAACATGTGCTCACAGATTTGAGGTGCCTTTTCACTTATTTCCTAGCTAGTGCTTGAAACAACTCTTCATTTCTATTTCAATCTTCTTTCAGCAAAGAGCCCAACCTTGCAAGACATTACGTGCTTTCAAATGCTGTTAGTGAGCACCGACACCAACAGGACATAAGCCTTGCATAACAGGGTCTACTGTCCTTGTTAAAAATAAGTACAGGTTTGTGTGTGCAACTATTGTCATTCCCATGTGTTTTGTTGTCCATTTCAGTATCTTGCATTGCATCCCTGCTGCAATGTCCGGGAGCTTCTCTTGTGCAGAGTCTAGATGGATGCAGCGTGTTTGAAATAGCAGGAGGAGTTGGGAATGAGGTTTGTTTATAGAATTTTATGTCCTTATCTGAACCAAACTGCTCATGCTTCTGAGCATCACACGCTGTTGCTAGGCAGAAAGTTGTGTCTCCAGACAAGGCACATTGCTCCCAATTTAGAAGAGTGAGCGAACACCTTTGAAGTATAACGAAGTAGGAAGGGGCTATCAAAACAAGAGAATGACTCACGGTTTCATTTAAATTTAATGCATTTGCTTTCTTCAAAAGGAAGATTGGAGAGGAGTAGATTGATGCCCTTGCATGTCTATCTGAGAAGAAAGGAGACTGATAAAGGCTACTGAAACCAAGCAGATAAAACACAATCCAGTGGCTGAATCTAAAATTTCAGATTAGAAATCAGAAGTGTATTTTTTCTAAGGGAAGGTTAACCATTTAACCAGCCAATACCCAGCTATTATTGACTGTCTATTACTTGAAGCCTTTAATTCAAGATTGGATATTCCAAAAAATACATATTCTGCCCCAGACAACCTCTGAAGCACTTTAGAACAGGTGGATTCCTGTTCTAGAGCTTGAACTGCACAAAGAGCTTGACTAGATTATTTTAGCAACTTGTGGCCATCAAAGTTTATGAACACTTGGTATCAAATTGAGAATGTGAACAATTTCTTCTCCATTTGTTAATTTTAGTGATTTCAACAGAACAACTGAATGTCTTACATTTGAGCATGGGATTATATGTAATACTGACACAAGACCACAGTTAGAATCCATAGGAAGTGACAGATGTCTCTCTAAGTTGATCATACAGCAGCTAAAATCCTATAGAATTCTCAAGGAGAATGGGGAACATTGCCCAGTTCTCACCATTGTATTTTTTTTTCCTCCCCTCTCAGGAAAACCTCTGTAGAGATTTGGATCTACTTAACAGCTGAGAGTTAACTACTCTTTACGGAATCTGTTCGAATGAGACATTGAAAATATTTGAAAGCAAAAAGAAACTTGCAAAGTTAAAATTATGTTTCCATTCGACTGACTTCATCCAAGTCTGCACTGCCTACTGCACATCAGCTGGGTTATATTTGAGACCCATTTTAAGTAGTGAGCAATGTTCCGGAGGTCAGTATAATTTTTGACCTGGTATATCACAAAAGGGAGATTTATAAACAATATTGACTAGCTCATGCCTAAGACATCACATCAAAACTATGCCATTCTCTCTCTCAAATTCTTTCTTGCTTTCTTCAAGTCTTTTAAGGAGTATGTAATTTTATGCTACATAAGTCTCTCATTAAGAGTCTTAGAGCCTTGTATAGGTTTTCTGGTTTCCCCACAAATTTCACCCGTAAGTAGGAGCTAATCTGCCCCAGGTGGGGCTGGAAGTACCATGTTTTACAGCCCACATCTTGCAGGTGAGTGCCACAGTTGCCACAATAACTTTCTGTGTATGGTACCAAAATCTGAATTGTTTGTCATTCTAGGACACTGCACACTGGATGAAATGATCTGCTACTGCAAAGGAAAAGCTACTGCAAAGCTAAACAAATCCAAGTGCATACTTAGAAGTCACCTCATCAAGAAAACAGTTTTTAAACCTCTAGTTTTGTCATTTTAAACATTTCCCGTTGCAGTTTATAGCACCTTCCAGGAGGTACAGGAACAGGAGAAGGCAAGACAGTGCATATGGTGGGTGTATGCGTGTGCATACATAATATATACAAGTCCCACACCAAAAATCTCAGGAAGGCTGAGAAGGAGGACTTTCTAGTCTTCCTTGTAAGAGAAGCATGAAGAAAAGACTCCAGTCATCTCATAGAAAGATCCTGACTAGCAGTACAGTATCTGAGGTGAATTTCACATTTAAAGCAACAATTCAAATTCTTTGCCTTATAGGTATGTGTATATATGTGGACATGTGTGCGTAACACGTACACGTCACGTGAGTGCTTTGTTTGCATTCATGGGGGGTTCTGCATGGATTTTCTGCTCTCCTTTCCTGAAAGCAGACAATACACCTGGGAGCCTCTACACTGACCTCAGCAGACTTTGACAGGCCTCTCAAAAAGCACCAGGGGACAATCTGAATTCTGGAATCACAGTGCTTCAAGTGGTTTCCAAGAAGGTAAATAAGAAAAATTTATTTATTTATTTTCCCCCCCTTGATCACAGAACCTTCTGAACCTTTTGGGGAAGTCTTTGAACTTCCATTAAATCTGATCTGTTTAATGTTGGGATCTGTTGAAGGAGAGGCAGTCAGGTAAACTGGGCCAATGTTGAAATGACTTGCTTCCAATACCTCTACAGTTTAATCACATCTCCCTGAGCATCTCTGTAGATAATTACTGAATTAGATGTTCAAAGAGATGACAAATAGAAATAAGGCAAATAAATATAATCTATCCTTTTTCTAGGTGTCCAAAGCTGCGCAGACCTACAACAAAGGAGCATTGTATGTCACTCTGCCTGCCATAAGCACTAAACTCTTCATGGCTGACATGTCTTTGGAACTGAAAACTGTTGGCAAAACATTTCTTGTTTTTGTCTGAGTCTAGGAAAATGAGATATTGTTTCTGTATTGAAGTACTCTGAAATGAGTCACCTACAGCAGCGTAACCTGCCATATCCATTTGGTAACAATAGAACAGACATCAATTTTCAATCTTATCAGAAGTCACCAGTCCGTAAGTATTTGTGGCGCCTACTGAATTTTATCCAGGGACCTAACAGAAAACATCTGTTCTTTTACTTCACAGCAAATCAATAGATTAAATCAACATTCTCTTTTCTCCTTTTTTCTGTTCATTAAAGGCATGTTTTCTTTCATTTTTCTTCTATTTCTTTTAATAACTCACTTCTCCTTGCAAGTCAAATCCCAGTATATTATAGAGATTTCTATGTCTCTTTCTGGGCTTATTTGGGGTGACATATATCTATGCTCTAGCAAAAAGTAAGCAGAAGTAATCATTTCTGAGGCACATATTTACAAAGAGCCTGGTAAAATTATACCTAGTATTTGGACTGAAGCCCAGCAATGCTTAAAAAAAAAAGCCAAAAAGAATAGGTACTAAACCAAAAGCATACCAGGACAAATAATGTTTATTGCTTTTGTTCAAGTCTGTAATTCCTGCTACAAGATGTGATGCTATTACTAAAAAAACCCACTGTGACCTCATACATTTCCCCAAGATGCTGTAAGATCACAGATGGCAAGTATGATGCGCTTTGCAAAGTCACATTATGATGCTCAGATAATTCATGACTACATTCTAAACCAAACTATGTCTGTAGACACTGTATCGTCCCATCAGTACTGTACACAAGGTTTGCACCAATACAGCCTAACATCCAGCTTAATGTGCTTTTAAATGAAAGGCACTCTTCACTCAGACAAAACCAGGCACTTCTGGACTAGGAAGGAAGGAGGAAGAGAGAGTAAGATAGAAGTGATCAAAAAACAGAGGCAGCAACTGTCATTGTGCTGTAAACAGCAGAATTAGTAGTAAAAGTTATCACCAAGATAGCAGAACTGAGATTCTTTTCTACTCACAATGATGTTAAATATATCTAAATAGAGGCTGAGTATTACATTTTTTTTTCTTCCCTGAAAAGAGAGCTCTAGATAGGGATCTTTAATATTAAACTGAGAACAAATTTCTGTACAAAGCTTGCACCTTTCCTCTCACTCGTGGAGATTCCACATTGCTTATGCAGTCTAATATGAAGCCAAAATATGATGAAGTGTGAGGGAAAAGTAGGTATGTTCATGCACATAGGAAGATGTAAATAAAACGTAGGAGGGGAATGTTTGACTTGAGCTGAATTTATGTTCTATTCATGATATGCATTGCAAAGGTGTTATGAGAAGTGTTTGATAGTTTTATTTCCTTATGTATGAGAAGCTGATAAATACAAACAGCTAGTCTATAATAGGGCGATATATATATGAGTATATAAAATGCTTTAAATCATCCAGCAAAGATAAATCACTGCCTGATCTAGATAACAAGAGCTCTGCTAGAACACTCCATAGTACTTTGCATACATACTACACCCAGGCAGCAACTTCTACATAAAACCAGTGACATGGGAACAGAGCTGTATAGCATCGACTGTCTTCAATGATTTGGATCAAAGCTTAATTCATGACTGAATTAACTCACAGTGAATTAAAACCCACTTTTGGCTCTATGGTTTTGAAACACACAATATAGCGACCCCAGAACCACATCATTTCAGCCTTTTCTGTCAATTCAGTGCAGCACCACAAGAGCCTTGCCACTGGGACTATTAGCTGTCAGTGAGTTGAAGCCTGAAGGAACTTCTCCCCCACAGTTTGAGGTGAGGATTAAGAGAATTTTAATTCGGGAAAAGAAAGTTATTACTCAAAATTAATTTAACATGGTGTCAAGGCAACAAGAGATGGAAATAAAGAAGCATCTCTTAGGACAAGAGAAGCAGAGAGGGGAAAAAAATTAGAGAAGGGGCAATCCACAGGCAAGCAAATGTTAGTCTGAAAGGGTGCAATGACTGAGCACGCCAGACTTGGGATATCTTGTCAGCAAGGAAGGGAACTGACTTATCTGTCATTTGATGAATGACAGAACAGCAAAGTCAGTCTGAAAGTGGAATATTGTTGCTTTCTATCTCAGTTCCCATGAACAAAACAGGTTTTTTTCATTTGAGATTTCTCTTTGTTAGCTATTAAAATAATAATGCTTCACTTGCTACTGAATAAAAACAATAAAAAAGGGGAGGACCCAAGATGACTGAAACAAAACTTCATAAAATAATTAAACCTCAGGCCTACACAAATGCTGACATCAAATGTGCAGAAGTCATTGATAGTTCTCCGTCTCATTATGGGAAACAGAGATTGATGAAACACAGCTGTGTTCACAGCCATTGATGGCACACAGCATCATTTCCACAGCACTCACATCAAATTACTTAGCAGCTATAGTGCCAGGATAGATTATGGGATAACCCAGTCCTTTCTTTTAATCTCAGGCATCTGGAATTTCAGGGTCAGATGAACCCTTTTTTCCTTCCTTTTTTTTTTTTCCTTTTTAGGCAAGATAGCAAGCATAGTAAGACCAAAGGCATAAGAATACCAAGTCTCCTCTAAGGAATATGTATTCACATCACACTGAAAAATAACTTTTATATATTAATATCCAACCACAGGAGCACAGGAAAAGGGAGATAGGCTTAGACTAACATGAAGTTCAAAAAACATCCTGTAAAAGCATTGCCAATGCAGCACCCTTCTGTATGAACCACAGCTGTGTCACTTGCCTGTTTTCATTGCATTAAACCGACGAGGAGCATCATAACCTCAGAAAGGCAGCTGAAGTGACAAAAGGGCCAAGTGATCCCTTCTAACCAAAACTAGATGGTACATAAATGCAAGACCATTCTGGACTATATTAAGTTGATACGGGAATCACAGCAGAGATGCTTAAACACACCAACTTTAAGCATCAAGAGATTCGGCCAAAATCCAGCTGATGCGATGTAAGCTGGGCGAGTGCTTTACTTGCCAGTTCAAGGGTTGAAAAGCAGGTTCTGTATCTAAAATAGCTTTTATTTTGAAAGCAGACTGTACAACTAATAAGCACCGTGAGTCTACTGTCTTAAAAAATAAAAGGCAGCAGCTGAACACGTGTTTAAAGAGGGGGCCAGACTAATAAAAAGAAAGACCTATATTTGCAGTTTACTGTTCTCAAAAATTAAACTTATCATGATATCTAATAGAGTAATAATATAAGGAAGCAGTAAAACAGTAAAGCATTTTCTTTACTGTTTTGCTGCTTCCTTATATTATTCTTCTAAAACTGACAAGGGTAAGAGTCTTGTTTAAATCACAGTGTAAAGTGTGAATAATAAAAATAAGCAACTTGGGAAATCTGGTGGACTAATCTCTATAAAATAGCAATAGCCCCAGGAAGCCATAAGAGTAAAGCCACTTGACCAGGTTATTGATTTTATGAAAATATGTTCCAGAAAACCCCCAACTCAGACATGTACACATTTCCATGCCATAAAGATCCTTTATGTTCTACAAAATTAGAGTTTCCCACCATTTAATTTTACTGAACTTTGAGAAGATTGTTACATTATAGCTTTTTTCTCCCGGTGTGGGTTGAGTTTGTTTGGTTTTTATCAGTCCCGTTTACAACCCCTTTTTTGTAAACTTTTGAGGAAAGGTCATAAAAAAACCCCTAATTTCACTACCAGTAGGTTCAGTAATGAAGGAGGTAAATTTTTGCCTAGAGTGAAAATTATTTACTCCCCTTAGGCAACACCACATAGCAAACTACTGTAAAGAGCAGGACTCCTGATGGAGAAACAAGAAGTGATGCTTTAAAGTTAGGTGAGATACTGTTCCAGGAAGACATTGCCTACTTGGAAAACATACTGAATGTTTTTTTTCCCCAGTCTTAAACCAAACAAAGTCACACGTTGCAACTAATAGACTCTAAGGTTGTGCTTCATCTGCCTTAGCTTACATCTCAATTGTGCCACAACATTCACAAACCAAAATGACCTAGGGGAGTCAATACACTGACTCATAACACCACCTCGTTTCCTGCTGTCCACAAATTGCTCAATCACAAAGCATGAAAAAGGGATGGCTGCTTGTTGATCACCATTGCTATGAGTGACCAGTGACCACGAATAGCAAGTATTCTCTCCTGCCCCCGTAACTCTAACACACCCTAAGCTGTGTTTTGGAGAAGCAAGCCATTCAGCATTTCAATCTATTTTATTCCTCCTCCTGAAAAAGTGTGTTCTCAGCGTGGAAGAGGGAAAACACCCTAAAAGAGTATTTTTGATATGCAAATATCTTCAGGGGCAGCTCTGTGGGTGGGCCATCTCCAAGATGGGAAAATCCCCAAGACGAGCTCTGCAGAGGCCAGCAGTGCTTACATGGGGGGCACGACAGCAGCAGTGGGTATTACAGTAACTGCGCTGGAAAATTCCCCCCTCCTCTCCTGAGCATCTGTTCTACATGTGTTGAACAGATCTTCTTTGTCTCTTGTCCAGCAACATGCGAGTGAACCCGAGTTCCCCCAGGGAATGGAGGGATACAAGAGAAGTCAGCATAAAGATTTGTGCTAGAAGGATAAAAGATAACAGCCTGTCAAACTGCAGACCTTTAAAGCTTAGCACTTTCTTTCAAATTTGCTCTCACACTGCTATCCACTGCCAAAATATAACAAGTTTGTGACCCCAACTTATGTTTACTGTTTCTTATCAAGACACTTCAGCGGAAAAAAAAAAAAAATATATATATATGGAGGAAAAAGTACAGTGTACAAACAGAAAAATCTAATTGATAAATATTTGTATCTTAAAATTATGGTGAAATATGTTCAACTTTTAGCAATCAAAACTGTGCAAGACAGCCTACAGACTTGTGCAAAGAAATGACCAAAGAAAATGTTTGCCCAAGTGACCTTGTTACTTCACACACACGCACACAGAACTTTAGCCCTCTCAAAAAGTTTCAGTTCACAGTTTAATGCTGATAAATTCAAAATGCCAAGACATCAGGTCTTGGGTAGTTGAATGTCCAAGCCACCTAATTATGTGCACTTAGTAAAATTTCATTTAGAGTCACAGACTAAACCAAAATCACTCAAAAAATCATGAACTAAAACATTGGGGTACTTTTTTAGCCCAGGGTGTCCCCATGAAAGCACTGTGAAAAGGTTCCCAAGCTCCCTGCAGCAGACCTAGCTTCAGAAGAGTACAGTTAAGTCAAAACAGGACAATTCCTGAAAACTAGAAGTTCTATTGACCACTAAAACATATCAGCACAGTATGACAAGAAGACCATGTTGTTTTCAGGACCCAAGTCCCCAGTAAGATATTTAGTTGGTAGCGTTTGTACTGGTCCTCCTGAAGTCAATCCCATGCTTCAAATTCACAGCGTAGACGAATTTACCTCATTTTCAGACTGTAGCACATGTTAAAACATTAGTACTTCAGACTTTGCTTTGAGTAATTGATACAGTTTCTGTAAATAATTTTCATTATAGGAAGAAAAATGACCTGAAAACCATTCTTTTGTCACTCCCTGAACAGCAAGACTACAAATGCACATCCTGAGGGATATAAATCATGTACCGAGGTGAAAATCTTCAGCTACTTCACAAAAGAACTGGGAAAACTAATGCACATGCCTGATGTGTAGTAATGGTGGCCCAAGTTTTTAACATTATCAACAAATTCAATTAATTAATATTTTTAATTTTACTCTGGAATACTGTTGTATTAAAGTGTCGGCCTACTTGCTTCTCAGGAGGCAACTCATCCATGAGACAGCATAAACACTATTCCAGAGTCTGAGAGGCATCTCACTTGCTATGTTGAAATGGTATTTACTTAGAGGTAAAGCAAATGATCAATACAGGAAGAACTCAATATAAAAGCAAAAAATGGAGAGTCACAAATGGAGAGAAGGCAAAGGAGGAATTTGGGATAAAGGCCATGAGGAGAACCGAGATGGCAGGTCCTGTTTCCACAGAGAGGTGGGAGGTGGACGCTCTGCTCAGCCCTATTTCTAGCTGCCTCCTGCATGCTCTGGCATCACCTTCAGGGTTTCCAGGGGCATGGCATAGGCAAATAAGACACACCATAGCTGCTGGAAGTCATCCCTCTGCTTGTCTTGTCTGCACCTGGAGCCAGCCTTGCACAAGGTGTATGAGAGACAGGGTGGTCAGCTGCTTCCTCACACACCCATTTTTGGCAGGTGGGGGTGTGTGTAGTACAGTAGTACCAGTTCCTGCAAAACAGCTGTGAACTCCTGGTCCACCTATGGAAGAGCATACAGCACATGTCTGAGATCACCTGGATCCTCCATGCCTCAACCTGGGTGTTTGCTCACTGCAAATCTCTTCTCACAAAGGCCACCCAGGAAGTGACTAAAGGGAAATCTACTCACGGCTGCTCACTTGATCCTAGTTTTAAAATGTGAACAAGAGGATCCATATCCTATTATGAATCCTCCGTGCTCTACAGTCCCATAGACTATTCCACTATTGTATTTCTGGTTGAATATAGATCTACACTTTTATATTGAGCACGATGGAAATTCTCTTGGTTTTCTGGAATTCATTACAAGCTTGACTCACTCCAAGCACACTGGAAAGCATCAAACAGTAGAAAGAGCCTTCCAATTGGATTTGTCATCAAATGTGGAATACTATGGGAAAACTTATAAAAGGCAAAACATATACCTTCCAAACTGGCAGAATAAGCAAAGCAACACTTCATCATGTTCAACTGACTCTCAGGTGTCTCCCTATAACATTTAGCTGTCACTGACTTGAAGTTAGCTACAGTAATCCTGTCAGATGGGTTTTAACCTTTATCAAGGGTCAAAACCCATGCAAACAAAAAATCCAGTCATTTCAATATTTTTACAGTGGGATAAGATATATATTTTAGCAGCAAGACTCTACTGCCTGTCTATCTGTCACAGACTTAGCCCACAGTACATGTTTTAATACAACGTGGACGCTCAAAGTTACCAAACTGTATCAGCTCATTTCCAAGATGCAAATTCACTGCAAGCCATCAACGAAATCTGTACAACGGAACGTCTCGGGTCTGCTATGCCATCTATGCAAAACCCCAGTGCATTTCAGCTACAATAACATCGAGACTGCACTCTGAAAACTTGAAACACAGCCATTGGCTGCTGGTCTGAAGTAAAACATCAGCACTGATGCGATTTAAAATGTGTTAGTTATATTTTCTTTTATGTTATAATGCAGCGGAGGGTGTGTTGGCTGAAACGCAGCAGGGAATTTTTGACAACTTGTGCCCAGCTAGAGTCACCAAAACAATTTCAAGTGACGTGTCTGGTCAGTTGGATAAAATCCGTAATACAGTAGCTATATAAAAATAGTCAATAATTGATTCAGCAACTATTCCTCATGTAGTCATTTTTGTTATTAAAAAAATTTAAAACTTAATGTTGTAAGCCTTCTGCTGTTGGTTATTTTTCCTCAGTGTAGAAGCACTAAAATCAGCATCCTCTGCCTCTCTGTAATAAAAGTACAGGTCTCTGTATCCACATATTAATACTACAATATTTGAAGACTCTGATTCTTGGCTAAAATGAGTCCATCTGTTGTGCTCAGAGTAAGATATTCCCATAAAATACAGATGCAATAAGAGATGTACACTTGCAGTCTCGTGCTTTGGAGATTAGGGAAAAAAAGCTAAACCTTCTGTCTTTAAGAAAAAATATCTAAGGCAAACCAACTAAGCACAAACGGCCTCATCTTTTGATGTTGCTGGATCAAGCATTCTTTGCTGGCATGTTCAGAATCAAAAGAAACATCCTGATAATGAGACATAGTGTTTTTGTGATCTTTTTTGATTTCCTGTATTAACATTAATGAAATAAAGAAGACAACATCTGAAGTCTAAGGTCTTCATTCTTGCACAGCACATTAATAAAGAGTCCTTTGCGGCCAAAAGAGAATTTAAAAAAAAAAAATAATTATTTATAAATCTCTTAAACAAAAAAACATATAAACTTGGTTTTGATATGCAAACCTATTTCTCCTTAAGTTTAATGTCCTCTACTTACATTCTTCATCTGTTTGCTCATGCTCCATTTATGTGAAAATTCACATAAATGTTCAGGCCGTTTACATTGCTCATATCCCAAAACAGGGTTTACCTGAAACTAGCATGACACATCAGCACATACTGGCCTATACACAACAGGAATTTCACCTGTTGCTTGTATATTTATGATTCTTCTACAGAATGAAGTTTTCTTAACAACTGTCTCACTCCCTGACCTCCCAGAAATTATATATTTTTTTTTTTTAAATAAAATTTAATTAAGTATCTATTAACAGATGTGTTTTTATTTTCCTGAATATTAACAGTGAAAATCATCTTCCTTCAAGTAAAAAGAACTTTAATACATCTTTGGCAAGTCCTACTGCTCTATCACCTCTGAACTAATTTTGGAGGATTATCTATTTCTGGGTTTTGTTCATTCGTGCCATGATGAAAATACAACAGTTCCAATTTAAGCACAGAAACTAAACACCAGCAATTTGCAAACTGTTTTTGTGAGCCTCCTGTTATATCCAGGGGCCACGGACAGGTCTCTCTCTCTGAACACACAAATAGGACTCAAAGAGCCAGTAATAACAGCCCAATGAGCTTGTGATCTCAATCATCTCACCTATTCTGCCAGGAAACGAAACCTACCAGGGCAAAGTTACCCTCTCCAAACACATTTCACCGAGCAAAATTATTGTGGATCAGTTTGTAGATCTTTACAATGCTTACCGATAATATATCTGAGCCTGTATTGGGCACCCTAAAATTGGATTTGCCATCTTATTTAACCACTCCTCATTATCATGCTAATTATTATATTTGCTCTCCTCTCTCTCATAGCCAGAGAAGCCAGATACAATTCTGAGCAGAGTACAGTCTTTGTAATGCTCAAATTGGAAAAAAGTTCCCCTTATATTTGATTTATGATTATAGAAAAAGTTACCCCTATATAGGTTTCTATATTGAAAGATAAAAAATTAAGTACAAGAATAGAAGTTAGTTACAATTACTTTACTGAACTTAAAAAAAATAAGACAGAGCACTTTTAAAGAATCTGCAATTTTTTCATGTTACAGTTACATTCCCTAAGAAAAGTATCCTTCACTTAGATATCAAAATAGTTACAGCAGTATTAAATGTTATACAACCATTGACTGGACAAGAACATGATGAAAAGAGCATCACTCTCTTTGGACTTTCAGTTTAGTTACTTCATCGTTCCTATTAAAGCCTTATTTTTCAGTATCTAATTTCTCAAAGCTTATGCCTGCATAAACATTTAAGCTTCTTATTAATATAGCTGAGCTTATTTCTTTTTATCTTAATATATTCAGTACCTCAGAAGGCGCCACAGCTGGAATGCAGCTCTTGGATATGATCAGAAGTGCTTCAAAGGGAAAGGGAGAGGTCAGCATGCCTGAAAGAAAAGATACTGCCACTGCCAAGGACCAAAGAGACTGTGACAAGACGGGAATACAGAAGTTAATCTAGAAAAGAAAAGCTAGCTAAGAAAACCAGGGAGAGAAACAGTGAGGTTCTAGTGGTAGAAAAGTTAAAATTCTTTCCTTGCAGAAAAACAGTCATGGAGCAAATTCAACAAACAAAAAGCCTTCACAAGAGGCAAGTGAAGGTTGATAAGCCAGTGCAGGGCTACAACAATGGGATTCTTTACAGAAATGTGAATCAACTCAGGTAAAACAAAAGCACTTGCTAAGTGTATCGTATTTCCAAGAAACAGACCACACCAGTTTTGTCAAGATAAAACACTGTGAGGCTCTTATACTGAATACTTAATTGGGCTAATTGTGTGTGTGCATACACACATTTTTAATTTTTAGCTTTCAGCCATACTGGAAATAGTGAGGTACCATAGGAAAATGCTTCTTGCAAAGAAACATAATGTATCAGTTCTGTTCAAAGTCATATAAGCAAATCAGTGTAAATGAAATCAGTATTTGCCCCCAGTTGGCTCAGAGGGAACAAAGTTTTAAACTTGTTAAGAAACTTCAAAGGATATATGAAAAGGAAGAAGTCTAATGAAAAGGAACATTTATATGGAGTTTCAAGTAGTTTGTGCCCATATACAAATATTTTTTCAGGGATTACTGTTAATGAAAATTCTTCTTATTGAGTTCAGCCTTTGTAACATCTTTCAATTTTCTTAAAGTTAGCCACAAACCAGCAAAACAAGCACACCAGATGTTTTAGGTTTTTTTATGATGCAGACAGATGTCTTGTAGGTAAGATCACCTCAAACACTTCAGTTATGAGTGTTTCGAGCCATGCTGTTCTTGTCCCAGTTGTTTCCCTGTACACAAGAAGCTGAGCTCCTTTCAGGTAAACAGTAAAAAACAATGAAGAAAAACACAGATTTCATACATTCGTACTTACATGGTCCAAATATCAAAGCACTCCCACATTAATTCACTGTCCCCATCATATGCAACCAGAATTCTCATAACTCTCTGAAAATTTCACATAATAAACACTACATTTGATAGCTTAGTGCAATGACAAGCTGGAAAACATTGTTGGACAGACAAGACAGGAGAGTCATTTTGTCCACTGAAGGAATCAAGGTAACATTTTATCAGTCAAGAGAGCTTAGCACATGCAGGAACCTGGAAATGATACTATCAATGGCCTAGAGTTAACAGACAATTTATTTTTATAGAAAACATTAATCTTTGTGAGAAATAGGGTAGAGAATGCAATTCTGGAAGACCAAATAATCTACATTCGCCGTTATCCCGCTAGCATAGTCTGTAAATGGATTTATGTTATGTCATCCTTCAACTACAGGTACATTTGGCCTTGCTATTCAAAGCCATCTGAGTTTATTATGAGTGCAATCCATGTCCACTGCACCTTGGTACTAGATCGAGGATGTCATCCTTCTGCTTACAAAGGAAGACAAATCGCTTGACATGTCCTTTTAAAAACCACATGTGAAAAACACTATTACTAAATGTAACAAAATTCAGCATAAAAATTGCAAGGGTTACCAAACCTTGTTTTGAATTAATTTGGACAAAGTCATTTAGGTTTAGTGTTGCAAATTTTACAGGTTCGGTATTAATAGTTTTTTACATGCTCTTAAAAACTTGCAAAGCAACAGTTTTAGCTGATTTTATTTCTGTTAATTGCAACCTAGAAGTCTATATCAATTTGGGAGGGCCCACAAACAGCAAAATCCCTCCAAGTCTCTGATTCTCACACTGAGAATCAAGGCATCTATGCTTCTTCTTGACTTACATCAGAACTGTCTGGCTATCATATTACAATTTATTATCACAGCTTTGAAGCCAACTTTAGGAAATAAGAAAGGCTGCTGCAAACAAACTTGCATCCTCTAACTACAAGCACTGCAGCCACTTCATGAAAGGAAGAGCCCTTGACAGCAGCGTGCCTTTTAGCACAACAGTGGATCAAAAGTTGAGTGACAGGCTAATATCCTCTACTGATTCACTAGAAACATCTTTTGCAGCATTTGACTTCTTCTTGATGACTTTTCACCTGAGTATTGATCATAATTGATTACATTTAGTTCATCCCTGGAGGTATTCAAAGGATGTGCAGACGTGGCACTTAGTGACATGATTTAGTGGTGGACTTGGCAGTGCTGGGTTAATGGTTGGGCTCAAAGATCTTAAAGGTCTTTTCCAACATAAATGATTCTGTGATTCTATGCACTCAAACTGTCCCTCTGCCGGCCTGCAGTGTAACATACAGAACGATAATCTATTTGAATTGACAATTCCTTTGTAAATGAAGCCAAACCACAAGATCAGATCACTGTGATTGCATAGAAGGGCAACAAGTGACATGGGTTATTTACTGATTGATACTTCCCTATAGTAATAACACAAGTTTCTATTGGAGAACATCTGGAAACATTACAATGCAATAGTTCTTTAAAAATAATGAGGTCTATCAATCATTCCTATGACCACTGAATATGAAAGAGCTTCATGTTGTCTATAAAACAACCAGACTTGATGCTACTCACTCACGACTGGTGATTTCACTTTGGCCAGGACAAATAGGTATCTGCAGAGCAGCTGCTGTAGTCATAATATAGAGTATCTTCTTTGAATGGATTCATGTGCCAAGATGAGGGAGCGCATGATGTAGAAAATAGCTCACCAAAGAAAAGAACAAAGTCACAACTACAAAGGTAAATATGTCAAAGATACTTAGCTCAATAAGATTTATAGGAGTTATCAAGTCTTGAGCATGACTTCAACCCTCCAAATGCTAATAAAAATCAGTCATTGGTTGTTTAATTTTTTTTTTTAATTATGCCAGTTCAAAGAATACAGGTAAGCCATGGTATTATTAATTCTCTCACAGTGTGCACTAGGTAAGACTAATGTGTAGGAAGGAGGTGTTATCATACAGGGTAAGCAAAGACAAACCCGGAAAAACAGAAGTGGAATTCAGTTTTGTGAAAACTTACTGCTCAGCAGTGGCAGTGCAATTTCAGAAAAGCAAGGCTGAATGCTTACATGAGTGACCTGCACTATTCGTTATAACATCTGCAAAGAAAAGTCAACCGTCCAGTCTTCCCAGCTGTTTCTGCTCTCCAGTACCGCACAACTGGTCAAGCCCACATCTCCTGCTCACTACAAACACTGCAGGCCATTCTGATGAGCATGAGCAGTGCATGAATGAGAAACTGGAAAATGGGAAGAAAGGAGGAAACAGTGCAGATGGCAATGGGGAGAAAATGACAGTGAGAAATTCTTGAAATTGCAGAGAGAGGGACAGAAATATCAGAGAGTTTGATGTGGTAGCTTAAGAGGCTCTGCATTGCTTGAGGCAAGTAGAACAGACTTGGGTTTTTTTGTTTGAGTATATTCTATTGTCTGCCAAAAAACTGCGATTCGATCTCAGATTTCACAGATCAAATCCTTGATCCAAAGTATTCAGACTTGGGCACATTAGACACCTCTGTCCGCAAGAATGCATCAGATCAAAGGTCTGAATTTCCTTTGCAGCTCCTACCAAGGGGAATTATTTCAAATTGCTGAAATTAAATGTATATGGAAAAGCAGTTACTTGGATCCAAAATATGACTGACCACCTCTTTCCATATATTTTTCCAGGAAAACTGAAATAAGGCAAGTAATTCTCATTTACTGTTCAAAATGCCATTTCAGGAGAATCTTTTTCCCTGTAACCTTGAGTTCAGGCAAGTTTCAAGTTTGGTGCAAAGGCCTTTACTATTTCAATAGTATTTTCTCTACTGTTCAGCCTCTACATTTCTCACTAGCTTCCTCTTTCTTGTTCTCATCTCTTTGTCCAAGTGAGAAGGAAAGAACTGGTTAGCCATATTTCCTAAACAAAGGTGACAGAAGCAACTTTGGAGTAAAGAAATCAAAGTTAGGGAAGAAATAAACTGACTCCTCCTATCAGGCACCAATCTACCCATTCAGCAACATTGCTGTAACACTACTTCCCTCATTGTTCCAATCACTTAATCCTTTCTTCTAAAAAGTTACTCTGAAAAGGCCATAGAAGAATATGAAAGAGTTATACAGAACACTGCAAAGCACAAGTGCTCAATGAAAATGTGGAGCATACAGAAACTTCCCAGGCATGCAGAAAGCCAATTAATTACCCAGGTCACTGGAAGCAAACTAAGTATGATTGACAACTTGTCTACTTTTTCCACCCAATTTTGGGGTATCATCCATTTATACTAATAATATATAATGCAATTGCACCAGCTTAGGGAAACCCAGCCAGGACCATGACATGATGTATCTTCTGCTACAGAACAGGCAGCACTTTGTGAGGCATAGCCTGGCTTGCACAAAAGCTAGCTCTGGACAAGGTACAGAAATCACAAAGCAAGAACAGCCCAGAAGGCAGAGCTTGACATTTTGAGTCACAGCGTTTCCTGGCTACTGTCAAGCAACACAAGGATTCGATGACGTTACCCAAAGCCTATGTTTTCTGAAGATTTTATCTCTGAGAATCTCTTTGTGTGAAACTTTGATGTAATATATGCCCTCTTGTATTGGCTACAGCATGATCACTCTCCCCTTTTACTTCATCCAGGGCAGAAGCACCCCTAAAAGGATTCTTATTTGACATCAGCTGAACTTGCATCAAGACCCATACTCATCCTACCACATAGAAGGCTAAGCTACTCTAATGCCAATCATAACCAGCAAACAAGGGCAACAGTGAGAGCTTGCAAAGAAAAATTGGTATTAAATCTGTTTCTTAAGCAAGTACCTGCTGTACAAGTACATGCCCTACAAGTCAGTACTTGGAAAGTAACTATTTATAAGCAGAGAGATGAATTAGGCTCATTTTTCACATTCAGTACAAGAGAGTTCTCAAGACCAGACTGATGAAAGGGGTGAACGCTGAGTCTGAGGCCAGATGGAATATTGCCCTTTCAGATCAATGTAGAAAAATGGTCTTTTGCCAAACAAATAAAGAGAGGGGGAAAAAAGAAAGCAAGCCTAATTATACCAACCTTTCTAAGAAACATTTCCAAAAATACCTATTGGCCTTATCCAGAGTGGAAAGTTTCAGGAGCACCAGAGGTGTTTTATTTTAGCTTGGCATGACTAGGGAAATTATAGGAATAATTTCTAAGTGTGGCAAATGCAGCTGCTTCTCAAAGACACAGTTTAAGGGTTCTACATAAAGCCATAAAATCCTTGAGAGACTTGTAAAGAGCTGGCACAGTTTCATTTGAATTTAAGAACTTTTTTTTTTTTAAAGAGCCAGTTGGATTCTGTTATAACAAAGCTCAAGGCAACACCATTAAGACAATAGTGGGAATCCAGCATCACCACATTCAAGGCTAGCCCCTCTAAAACTCCTATTAAAATGACACCAATCCAAAGATTTCAAATAATGAGATGAGAAAACTTGCCAAGGATTACAACCTCCCTTAGCTTTAGCAAATCACAGTTACTGCACAGAAACAGGCAGAAACAATTCAGAAGAAAAATTAAATGCCTCATTAGGGTTTGCCAGACTCGTGTTGTGCCTACATGAAACGTTCCTGTTGTGTGTGAACTTTGGGTGAGGAGAGATACAAGGGCTTGCAGTCAGCCAGGAAGACAGCTTTGGGCTAGGGAGAGGTAACCTTTCCCTTTAGGGGGTTCATACTGGCCAGGGCAGGGGTGGGAGAAAAGGCTAATACACAAATACAAATTTTCTCAGTTTTCCACACGAAATTCTTTATAAAATATAAACAAGGAGGAATGAAAAAATGATAACTCCACTGCTGAAAATATTTTGGTCTTTTGTGAGCCTGACTCAACCAAAGACTGCTCCAGGCAGCACAGTAACATACCAGTTTCCTATAAAGCTGGCTTTTGACTGGACAAACTACAGACTCACATCCTTTAGGTGGAAAGTTTTACCTGTTTGTCCTCTGCATTTTTGAAAGTAAAAAGATGATTTGACCAAACTACTTTTACAAGCAGACCCAGGTTGGAAGGCAGCAGTAGGGTTACAGGGGTTGGTCTGGCTTCAGGGATATGAAGATATGAGGTGTTAGCTGACATTCAACAAGTTCAAGCTCCTTTGGAATCTTTGGTTCACCTCATGGTTCACACCAAACATTCACACAACTTCTACTTTCTCCGTCATATATTTCCTCACAGGAAAGAAGAAAGACTGACACAAGTTTGTTCAGGTCTATTCCACAGATTGACTGAGCACTTGAATCTATGGTAATGGATTGATATCTAACATTTAAGAGACTGATGATGATAAGGGGACTTTCCCCAAGTTCACTCAGCAATCATCTCACATGCATCAAAAAACCACAATTCCTCTGCTTTAAAATTACCAGTAAATTTTAAATTTCTTTTCCAGCACACACACACAAAACATTTATGATTTACTAGGAAAACTCCAGCAAGGCATTCTGCTAGAATACCAATTTTTAGATTTACTAGGAAAATTCCAACAAGGCATTCAGTTAGAATACCAATTTTTATTGTTCTTCCAAAACCTTGCTGACTGTAATTGAAGTTTCCAGGACTGCAGGAACTATTTAATACAGTGCTAATCTAAAGCTACAAAAACAGCTCATCAAGAAAACATAAAAGGAGGTTCCATACATTTCAAAGATTTATCCCAAGCAGCACTCCTGCATAATACAGTGGAATGATTCATCCTAGTATTTCATAGAAAGATGAAAGATTGTGGTTTACGCAAACTGCAAATGTCAACAAAGGTCATCCTTGGCAAGCAGGAAGGAAATCATAGCTCCTGGATAGAAGACATTTCACTGAAAATACTTTCTCCTATATAAACCAAGGATATTTTAGTTCAAATGCATCAAACAAGCACTGAAATTGTTGCATTTTAGCACACGGGGTGTGAAATGACCAATGAAATCAAGTCACTTTCATCCAGTATAGATTAAAAGAAACACTTCAGACAGGATCACATTCAGAAATAAATTATCAAATAAGCACAGCATGTAGAAGCAGAGCTTTTATCATATGTCATCTATATGAAGAATGATTATTTTACAGCTTTATTTTCAGGTACATTTCAAGTGTGTCTCACTTCGCACCAGGTCTTTAGGCAAAGAACTTGCTGTTCTAACAACAGATACACAACATTGCTCATCAGCTGATTCTGAATAGAAACAATCTGAATCTTCACATATGAGAATAGAAAATAAATATTTTTAAGAGTACTGTAACTCTGCCATCTCCCACTATTTGCAGTTGTCCCTTTGGTTTCAGCAAATACTGGAGCTGGCTTGAAGTTATAGGGAGTGCCTATCTGTCTATGTTGAGAAAGTCTAGAATTTCCTTACTCTACAGCAACACAACACTATATAATAATCAAAAGAATAATCTGCATACCACCCCATTTTTTCCTAAAAGCAGAGAGAGCAAGAAAAATTAATAAACAATTAATAAATTTAAAGAGCATATATTTCATTCCGAGTGTCCCTTCAGGGGTAAGGATGATGATTAACTCAGATTAGGCATCTCAACTGCTGAACTTGTCTACTGTAACCCCAGCGCGCACGCTGAGCCTTTTACCTCTAATAACAAGTACGTGTTTTTCCTCTTAACATTATATTTCTTCAGATAGAGGACAAGCAATCTAGCTATATTTTATGCTAACACTAAATCCCCAAGTCACTGGGTTTATTTTCAGCCTATTGGTTAGAGAATTAACCCTCTCCTGTTTTACTTCAAAACAGATAATAAGTAACTGTGCATACAATGATGGTAATGGTAACCAATTTGTCAGGCTCTGCCAGAATGAAATATGCCTGCAATTTCCTATTTTCTAGGTCCTCTTTTTCTCCTGTCTATCCAAAGCATCAGCATCAGCTTTCTTCGCTGCTTTGTTTCACAGTTGAGACTCTGCCAAGAGTCATCATTTCCTGCTTACGCAGCAATCTAAACCAGACCTTTTAATCAGATTCTCTATTGTGAATCTTTTTCCTTTTCACTTTTACCTAAGACTCATGAGCCCTGAGAATTAGAGAAGTGATGGTTTGTTTCCATCTTCTCCTCTCATTTCCTTTCTTTTATCACATATTCAAACATGATTTAAATGTGAATATACACAAAACCACAGATATTGTACCTGAATTGATACCATTTTTTATGCTAGCTGAGGGCACTAACTAAATTAAGTCTGTTTCTATACACAAATTTCTAAGCAAGGATCAGTTCAAGCCACCAGTTTAATATAGAACCCATCAGCTGAAGATCCCAAACCAAAAGACTAATACTGCACATAAAAGTCTTTAAAAACTGGGCCCACATTTTTTAGAGAACATTTGGCCCAAATTATTATTCCTTTGCAATTACGAAAAGACTGAGGAATACATTAATAATTCTATTACTTCACTGTTACCAGAATTACCAAGAAAGATGGGAAACTAAATTTAGTTATTCCCAGCACCAAGCAACAGGATTTATTATAATATTAATTCTTGGCCATGGGAGAGAAGGAAAAAAAAAAAAAAAGGTCTGTATCCCACATACAGTATTTTTAATAGAAGCAAAATTTAAAGTAAATAAATAAATTTTTGGAATAAATTCCCCTACTTCCCATGTAGGTTCATGTGATGCTCAGGAAAACACGGTAACAGATTAATTGACAGTTTATGTCTTATATTACTGGTTAATATATATTCAAATAAGCTAGTTAACACTACACATCACAGTAGTAGATGTCTTAATAAGAACAAACTGGGATATCTGTCAATTAGCTCAATAGGAATTGGTCAGATTCTTTGCTGCTAGGATATTGGTTCACAAGTTTATAAGTAGTCTTTTTGTTAACTGCAGGCAGCATGGGGTTTGCAGAAAAGAAGTCCTCTAACACTCTTCTACAGCTACATGTTGGGAACTTCACCTTCTGTCACCTTTCAAAAATCAGCAATCATTTCAAAGCTTCTTTAATTAAGAATATTTAGTTATTGAATGGCTTAGGACGTGGGATAGAGCTTAAATGAAGTATAAACCCTTCATTTCAGAACAACACTACCTTGCCACTCCGAGTAATAGTTATCTGAAGGTTAACATCCTTGTGATCCAGTTTGGTGGACTCAAAGAGCTAGTACAAAATGGGCTGAGAGCAAGTTCCTACTACATTCAAGGTGAGACTATATTCCATATACAAATTACCAAACTACCTAAAACACATTCTCACAGCTGCATAGTCAGGAGCAGGATGCTTGACCCAACCAACAAGCTGGACGAACAGTCTGGAGGTTATGTCTCAGGCTGCTACATTGGTAAATGATGAGCTGACAGTGTTGTTGCCTTTATCCTTTGTCATAAAGCAAAACTATTCCATTCCTTACATATTTTGTTCCTGTTAATACAATTGCTGCTGGTCCTATTAATTGGGTAAATGTTTCATGCTCCACTTTTTAGCATTTTAAGACATCCCTGTCCTTCATTTGCAAGTTTCATGGATATTTTTTGCAGCTTTGCTATTACATAATCTCCATAGTCAGAAGATAAGCATTTGAAAGAGGCTGGAGCCTAAATGATTTGTATGCCTCTCTCAGCTCAAACTTCCAGAGGAAGCTTGGAAGAGGTGGTGCTTGTTAAATGCTAAATGGCACAGAGAAGGCTTCTACAACTCTCTCACTGGCACCACCACAATTTCTAAGCACAGAAAATCCTTGTGTATCCCAGACTCAATTCTCTATTTTCATAGCTCGCTCTCTAGCTCACCAGAGAAAGAAAACAGGATAATAACTACATTTTCAAAACCAATTTTGCTGAATGCCTGCATTGTGTATGTATGAATCAACAACAGTTTTTGCATTGAACCATCCCAAGCTTATGTTCCGTGTCTACCGAACGCTCTTTGAACTATGGCCTCCTTGTTCGCAAGCGCTTCAGAAAAGCACAAAACTACTAACTTCTGGTGTTCTTTTCAGCACTTTCCCCACAGATTATTAGCAATTAGAATTTTAAACAATTCGCATTTCTATGGCGTGTTGTAGAAGCATTTTGCATCTGACCCCATAACACAATGCACAGTAGGGCAGTATGCTACCAGAGGCCTGGCAGGGATCAAAAAAGAGAGGGATTGGTCACTGGAAGGCTGATAAATACACTAGCAAGCATCATAAAGCATATACAAACTATATTGACTTAGAGCTCTTCTCAAGAGTGCCTTGTCCCTTGCTCTTTAGAATACCCAAACTCCTCAAGACTTTCTTACAAGAGAGGAAAGAAATTAGTCCTTTTCTAAAACATTCAGGCTTTCCCAGCAGTTTGAATTGAATTCTCAGTTTCTGCTGCTCATTCACGCTTACGATATCTTGTGTTCATCAATACTCTTTGGACATCACAAATGGAAAAGCAATAATAAAGCAGTAAGACATAAGCTGTTAAACTAGAAGTTCTTATCTACATCTAAATATAGTAAACAGAGCATTCACAGAGTTCAATGTACTAATTCCCACAGTTCAATACATTAATATGAGCGGGGGGGGGGGGGGGG
>WUAM01000175.1:4452268-4522943 GCA_024336885.1 Actenoides hombroni | reverse complement strand
CCAGATACAACAGTACTGAGGAGGGCGCGGCGGGGGGGCGTGGGGGGAGGGGGGGGGAAGGGGGAAGTTTTCCTGTTACAACCTGTATAAACTCACAGAGATCCCATGGATACTACAACTTCAACAGGGAATGATTTAGCCCAGATTCATTCACTTGCTAAACACAATAGCAATTCTACCCAAGAGATGGCAAAGGCGTGCCATTACATTGGTCTCTTAGTCTTCATTAAGCATTCCCACAGCTGTTACACATTTTAAAATTTTTACTGGCTTCATCTCAGAAGCTTCTGAAGTTGTCTTATTCTGGAAATCTCTAGAAAAACAAAATTACCCAGTTGCATGTTAATTATACAGGAACATTTTATCCAGCTGATGAAAAAGTTTGGCCTATAGACATGGATTACTCTGATAGGATTAATTTAACATGTCAAAGTAAAATATCTTGCAAGATCTCCAAGGCCTAGGGTAGCTATTCTGTGCTTGCAATTCCAAAACTACATTGTCATCCCTGAAGAATTACCTAAAATTTATACTCTGTTCAGTGATGAAACAGCTTAAATTTGCTTAAGCAGAAAAAAGTTTAAAACCAGCCTCTTTTACAGTTCTAACCCTGCTGTCAGCATGGGCTGGAAGTGGAAGATCTTAGCTGTACTGTGCTGATCTCTTGCTATATCCTGACTGTAAGCATTTTTCTATTAAAAGTAATGTAGAATTGACAATGCTACAACTTACAAGATGTTAGGCAGGTCACTAGGTTGAATACAGCTCCCAAAGAGAGTAACACAGGTCAAAAATTGGTCATACAACTACATTTTCTTTAGCCTACAAAAAGCCCCATGAAAGACATGCAATAAGGCAGGCTGACTACAAGTTGCCTGCAGAGAAATTGGATAAATCATTTGATTAGGTGTTAACAACCGCTAAAAAAAAGTACAGAAAGCCAAAGAAAGCCCAGTACCTCTGGGAAAAGCACAACCTGAACCTCCCCTATCTTGATGAATGTGGAGAATTATGACTTCTTAGTCATAATGTAAATAGCTCAATATGAACAGATTGCACATATGAACAGAGCAATTACCATGGAAGTTGATACTTGAATTCCTTAAAATAAATAAATAAAATAAAATAAGGCATTAAAGAAATGAGGTTGCAAGAGTATCTAGGCTTTGCCAGGCTCCCATACTGCAGCCTTCCTCTAACTCCTGTTGGCACAATACACATTCAAAATAACATTCTCCACCATAAGCAATTCAAATTAGCAAAGATGAAGGAGTAGAAGATCCAGAAATGTATTTGTAATATCAAGCAGTGTGGCAAAGCTAAGCTGTAGGCAAAACTCTAGTCCTTATTAAACGACAAACATTTCTATGGCATGGATTCTCTTCCAAGGAAGGTCCTTGAGATAACCTCATTATTTTAACAAACTTTCTTCCAGAACCATATGACTGCAGGAGCATCTGAATTGTTTTCCTCTGGGCCATTTAGCTCTTTGGAGGGCACTGCACGCGTAACCAGACAGACGTAACTGGCTTCACACAGGATTCAAATACCATTTGTCTTTACTTATTATGCTGCAATATTTATGAGAAAGTCCCTAGAGGATGTGAAACCATCTGAAATACTATGGGATTTGTTCTCAGAAAGAGAGAGTTGTTTCAGCCTAGCTTAGCTCATTTGGCTTTGACCTTGGTCAACAAAACCACCTTCCATCATATAAGCATGCCTGTATCTTCTCTCCTCCTGCTGAAAGTATTTTTTGAATCTTCTCTAGTCCCCTTTACAACATCTGGCTTCTTTGTTCTGCCTTTATTAATTTTCCATTACTTCAAACCTCCTGCCTGCAGATAGGAAGAAAAAGCCCCTGGCTTTCTCAGCCCATTGTCACAAGTTATTTCTATCTCAACAGCTAACATCCACAAAGGTACCCCTGGTCTGCAAGGAATGTGGTGAAGACGTGGTCAGCAGCAGCACAAATATATTTGAAAAGATATTTTTTTTTTATTATTTAAAATTTTCATACCTCCACAAAGTCAACCAGAACATGCTAGCTACACACAGACTCTGCAAAGTTAGCAGAACTGTGAATACTCCTGTGTGGGAAAGTTCAGCCCAGAAATGCTTGCACACCCTTGGGGAAATGCTGTTCATTTCCCTCCCAAAGTTTATGGAAGCTTTATTCGTGTGGGCATGAATTAACACCAATTCATAAATAATGAATAGTGAAAGACAATTTAAATAAATTATTTGCAAACAACTTATAAGCCAAAAGCTTTTGCTTGAAATGTTCTCTCAGCAATTTCAAAACAAGGAACAAATTCATGAAAGTCCAAGCCTTGCACTTAAATAGACCACAAACCGAAAAGGGCAACATTTGCATATATTATTTTCTACAAACGGACCACCCTTCTCTTGACAAAACTCTTGAAAAGCTTCGGGTAAACTGACCAATTGTGCCTTTTCACCTTCTCCATTTTATAGAACAAGGGGACATTTGTCTAGGATTTAAGCAAGTAATACTAAGGAGCAGATTCCAAAAGAAATGCTGACAAATCAGGCTGTGCGCGTACGGACAAAAAATATACATGCAGAAGGTTTTTAAGGCAGGTTGCACTACAGTCTGCTAAGTAGAAACAGATACATGTCTTTAGGTGCACACCTATGTTAATGCCAATGTAACATCAAGCTAGGTATGTACAGGCACCTCAGTTTCAGTGCAGTATAGCTATAGGAAACAGCCAAATGGGGCACATGTGCCTGGTGGTGACACTGGAATGTGGACAGAGATGAATCCTGATGGATAGTGTGTCCATTCAGCTCCTCAAATAAGCATGTGGAAGAAAGACTTATTTTTAATGCAATCTATTACTGTTGTATATTAAAAACATATTTCCAGCATTTACAATATATTGTAACTATAATGAACCTGCCACTTTTAAATAATATGAATAATGTATGGACAATGCTGTATGGCACATGTGCTTCCTATAGATGAAAACAGAATATATTTAACAAATGGTCTTAGCTGTCTTCCTATTCTCTCAATACCTGGCCAAGTAATGATTGAAGTTAACAGAATAGGGCCAAAAATAGCAGTAGGTAGATAGTGTAGGTAACAGTAGTCCGTAGGTAACATCAAAAAAACAGAGCAGCACAAACAGCCCTTGTTGCCAGTTAAGAATTACACGTTTACATAATGCTATTGCTGTAATTGTTAAAAATGTATGACTAAATACATGTGTTCTCACCATCTCTAGAGTGCTTCAGTATTGACAGTGTATTAATTCTAGCAAAGGGAGATTGCAAAACAAAAATTTCTGTGCTTTTCAAAAAAAAAATGCTCTAAATATACAAACCTGCAGAAATGTGATATTCCTATTTTTTCTCTTAGGAGAGAAAAAGATGACCCCAGAATAAAAAAGGTATATTTTTTTTCTGGAACAGTGGGAAAAGCATTAGGGGCAGAGCCCACTTTTATAAACATTAATGAAAGAGTGGAGAATGATGTGTAAAACAGAAAAAATGTTTTACAGGGAACATAAGGCAGAGAAAGGAAAATGCTCTGAAAGATAAAGACCTTACAGTCCACCACCACTTTTTAGGTGCCAAGAGAATATTTGAAGAGGAAAGACTGGGAATCATATAATTGGAGCAGTAAACTACACCTGATAATCCATATTATGATGCAATGATTAAAACTCAATGAGAAGAACGAGAGTAGAGCACCATTTGCACCTACATCTTTGTAAGCTCCATGTCTCTGTTTATAAAGGAGATGGCTCCTTTTAGGAACCAGCTGCAGCAGGTTGCTTAAAAACAAAGTAAGAACAATAAAATTCAATTTCTATGTAACTCTTGTTCTACCTCCTTCTGAGGAGAGATTATTTTCTGATTGTTATTAAGTGTCAAGTTTTATATAATTTTATATCAAGATTTCTGATTTTTTTTTGCCTTGATGCCTACTCAATGTTATAAAGAGTCAATGTAAAAATAAATAAATAAAACCACACAAAACCAAACAAACAACACAACACAATAAACAAACCATAAACAGGCAACAAAAACTAACTAGAAACAAAGCACTGAAATGAACAACTGCAATACAGACAAAAAGCATGAGGAAGAATGAGGACTGTTGGTCAGATATGACTAAATAAAACAAGTACAACCTCTGCTCCAGTCTTCCCATCTTGGAAAAATACTGCTTTCTTCAGTAACATTTACATTTGAAAAAGCCAAAATGAACTGGATAATAAGCTCATCAAAAAGAAAGCATTACTTTCTGAATGTTGTGTATCAAAGTAAAATTCTGACATGAGTTTTGGGGTTTTTTCCACTTGAATTCCTGATGAGCTGGTGGACAATTTGAAAATCTGAACTCTGACTACAAATTTTGGACACAAGCTCACCCACACTGCTCGTGAGGAACCTGCAATGTGCTTCTTTACCAGACAAAGTGCAGAGGCTGACAATTCACAGCTAATCTTGGGTGAGCACGGACACACAAGTCTATCTGAAAGAATTTGATGTACAATGTGCAACAGGATTGCCCAAATAAAATATTTTAAGTTTCACATTGCATTTCTTCACAGGAATACGGTTCTAAGATTAGGTGTTATCATCTGCAACTCTGGAGCTGCTATGTTGTACCAATTACACTATGTCAATGCTATTTTCCCCCATAAACAGTGTTGACAGAAATGTATACTGCAGCCCTGAGGCTGTAGAAATGTGCAAACTCCCAAATGGAGCTTTTTATTTTATCCACATTGCCGTTTGATAAATCTGCTATTTGGTTCATTTTGTTCTCTGTCTCTAGTCTGTATTTGTGCTTAAAGTCCAGCTCTGGCCATTAAGGAATACTGTTATACAAGAAAATTATCGGCTCAGGGAAGAAGGTAATTGTGTTAAAGACATCATTGGTGTAAACTGAAGTATTTGATTTGAGGTATTATATAGCTAGGGGTAACAATTGTCATAGCTTAAGGCTAACTTAAAAAAATAAACATTCTAGGAAAACATAAGGAAATAGAATCTCAATTCATTTTGGTTTTGCCGTTGCCTTGTCCATGATGCAGGAAGCATAACAAGCAAGTGTCTGTTGAACTCACTGAGCTCTAAAACTGCTTTTCTGTTTCCGTAAGATTGAAAAAATATTAAAATGCAGATTTTATTCTCTCTTTAATTTGGAAAGGTTAGTGCAGTTTTTTCTTATTCCTGTCAACTTAGGTCCTGCAACTGTCTCTAAAATCAATGAAAGACAATGTAAGTCCAATAAAAGATGATGTGAGTACATTGAAAGTTGGATCAGATCCCATATTAAGGGCATCGCCTTATTTTGATTTAGAGGAAACGATTGGTTTATGACTTTGGTTTCATATGTGGTTTTAGTGTCAAAATATACGAACATCAACACACTACATCCAGTTATACCGCAGTATATATGTAGCAGGTGACTTTGGAATGAAGGATCAGTCCCAAAATCCAGCAGATCAATATCCTAACATTCACAGTCACCAGCACCTGATGAAGCAGAGTGGTCCAAAGCCCCAAGGAAAGTACATATGGGATAACTGCACACAAGATGGACCAGCTCAGATAAAGGCTCTGGACACCCACATGTAGTACACTGCAGCATCTGCTCCCTTCTTTCTCATCTCTAAGAATCCAAACTTAAAGGAGTTACAGAGGACAGATTATTTAAACTCCATGGTTTTAATCTTCCTCTCTTGGACTCTCGTTCCAGGATTACTATTTCATACAAAATTTTAAGTAATCTATGGAACAGAATTTTTAAACATACTAAAATCAGGTCAGTTATTTTATTATCCATATAAAACATCCCATTCCTTTTTGACTCTCACTCAATTCCCAACTTCCACACTTTATTTGGTTCCCAGTCCAATCACACATTCTGTTGGTATTTCTTTTCACCAGTTTTAAGTTTTCTTCCTTGACATTTCATGAATGTGCTCTTGTTGGACTAACTTCTCTGAAAACCTTTTTTTATTGTTTTATTGCAGCTCTTTCCTTCTTGTCTGAGGGAAAGAATTCTAGCCTTTTCATTTTCATTTCTTTTATTTGCACAAGTAATTTTCCACAGGTTAACTAGCACAAAGTATTATTCTAAATGATACAGTTTAGTAGATTTCTATAAAGGCATTTAATACTTTCCATATGATCCTTCACCCTTATACATTCTAGTGTATAGCTTACATTTTCAAACACAGCTGCACATTAAATTGTCTATAGTGACATCTTGATGTCCCCAGACCAAAAAAACACAAGCTATTAGAACATACAGATCTCTATCATCAAATTCAATTGGAAAAACCTAATGTCAGTTTACTATATTGAAAATAAATCCATTAGGAAAGGTAAATGGAAAGAGGAGGACAGTCTTTTAATCCTCTTCTACATCTAGGTTGCAAATTTCTGATTAAAAGCAGAAATATGCTATGGAATAAAGTTGCTCCAGAAAACAGAATAGCTGAATTGCTAAAGAAATAGAGCTGTGCTCCTTTTGTGCTGGAAACTCACAGACTAGGCGCACTCGAGGGATGAAAGAGAATGGTTTGTGTCACTCGGGAATTATTCCATCATCAAGGAAATTCCTCAGGAGCCATTGCCATTGTGTTTGCAGACCCTCTGTGACAGGGCAACTAAACAAAGAATCGGGCTAATAAATTATGTAAAACACATTCAGCTGAAATTGCATGTTCAAAGATATGGGAAAAACACAGACTTGCACATTTGGTGGAAAGTGGTGAACAACGTGAAATCCAGTACAAACGGGGCAGGGCCCACTTGTTCCTCAGCTGCTGTTCCCTGACAAAACTCCTTGAAAAAGGGCTCCCGACCTTACTGCTCTAATTCTGATCTAGGTCTGATGTCTGCACTAGGAGCTGTAAATAAGGATATATTCCTAGTTCAGAAAAAAAGAAACAGCAGGAACTAGTGCTGAGTCTACCCTTCAGAGCCACAGACCACCATGCAACAATGCCTTGTACAAAGGTCAAAATGAGCCCTGCCTTGCACTCCCTGCTGCATTTGTGATCAATGAGAGTACAGGGTGGAATTTGGTACCTGTGAAATAACTGTGTGTGTATTATCACAACAGCTAGGTTTACAAACTTTTGAGGGAAAGCTTAGAAGAAAGAGTCCTCACTGTATCAGCCCCATCTCTGTCTCACTCCAGCTGCCAATACCAGTTCTCACAAAGTACTAGCTGGCTGGAGCCAGACTTTTATAGAGGATGTACCAATTCTTGCTGGAGTCTGAATTTTATGAACTGATCTTTAAGGAATCACTCCTGTAACCATGCACACTGTTTTAATATGCTCTCAAAAAGAGAGAAACTTTTTCATTGCAACTAATTTTTGCAACTCTATTGCAGTCAACACAGTGCCCCAGACTTTTGTATAATGAGAACATCCATCAAACATGAGAATTTTCTAAACTCTCTGTGCAGGATAAAGTGCCTGATCCATTCCTGACCAACCAGGAGAAGTGGGACCGTTCTGAAAATTTATGGGAAAGATGTGTAAAAGAAAAGTCAACTGGTGGAATTTACAGGGTCATAAATGCTACTGAACTTAGTAAAATGAAAACCTCAAGCAGTTACACTTCAGAACAGCACACGTGCTGGTTTGGCTCCTAAAGAAGTTAATGATACAGTGAGAACTTTTGGAAACACATTAGTTGGGTAGATTGCTAAAACCAGATTTGTTTTCTATGTGAAGTGGTTAGTCATCTGACCTACAAATAAATTACAAATTAATAAATTAAACTCCTGAAAAATGCAAATGTAAGAAAAACAAGCCTAAGAGATGCCCAAGAAGAAAAGCTGAAGAGAATGCACTCAGTTTGATAAATGCCTCAACATGGCACAAGACCACGTTCAATTTTACCTGAGCTAATCAATAAAAACCTGGACTAGTCTAAAACCATAATTAGGCAAGACAACCAGTTTAGGTTTACAAGCCATATTGCTGATCCTTTGATCCTGAGATCCATTTTATCAAGCTACCATAATTATTTGTGAAAGTCTTTGCCCGAGTGGTCTCGTTCTGCCAGAATTAAAGAAAAATCAGCACATCAGAATCTGTGCCAAAAGATGCCGAACAGCAATACTCCAGGACTTATAGCAGGAAGAAAGGTGACAGCACCTGACAAGAGAAGCAAAATCCATTGCTGCTTTGGGATATTTGACGTGCACTTCACATAGCTGGGAAAGTAGGCCTGGCCAGTTCGTACACTCAAGCCACATTCTTGTCTCTTCTGTTTTCATCCTGTTCACCTCCTTATGGACATTTCAGCTGGTTACACATTTTTTACACAGCAGGGACTGCTCTTTGTTGTGCAATTTAAAAAGTAGGGAGCACTACCCTGCTAGAAAACACCAGAGAATATACAACCTAGTTACCCTTTTTAAACATAATGAATGTCAGTCTGGTGGAAGAAGCTCCTTTCTGGAATGATACCCTTGATAAAATTGCTTTAAAATCAATTTGCAATGCAAAACTCACGTCAAAGAAGCAAAAAGAGAGAGAAAAGCTGTCATTACAGACAAAAAGATAACTTGCCACCATCAATCACTTGGTTTCCAGGTGTTGTTTCCTTTTCCTGTTGAAACAAATATGTCACTGTCAGTCAGGACTGGACTCTGCTACACAAAGCATTCAGTGGCTAAACGTGTCTTGCTATCAATCTGTTTCCAATTTATTGCACTGTTTACTTCCAGATTACTCTAAAATGGCTGAAGCGTGTTACCTGCGGCCAAACACTGCCATGCTGAACAAAGCCAATACAGCCAAAGGTATGATCCATCAATATCCTCAGAGAAGCATATCCAACTCCATCTCTTTCATTTAGTCTGTGTTCATACAGAACACCCTCAGATCCTTCTTGCAATCTTTCTTTTAAAAGAGCTGTTAATGACCATTAACCCAGCGTGGCCAAGCCCACCACAAAACCATCTCCCCAAGTGCCAAATCTACACATCTTTTACATACCTCCAGGGGTGGGGACTCTACCACTTGCCTGCACAGCCTGTTTCAGTGCTTTACAACCTTTTCAGTGAATACATTTTTCTTAATACCCAACCAAACTTCCCCTGGCTCCACTTGAGGCGTTTTTCCTTGTCCTGTCATTTGTTACATCGTAGAGGAGACAGACCCTCACCTTGCTACACCCTCCTCTCATGTAGCTGTAGGGAGTGATATGGTCACTCCTAAACCACCTTTTCTCCAGGCTAAACAACCCAAGTTCCCTCATCTGGTCCACATAAGACTTGCAAATCTAGACACTAGGCAGTGCTCCTGAGTCGCCTGCCCCCTCTTCAATAGGCTGTATACTTTCTCTTTTTCCCCTCCAAGTTCTGGCCAAAGGTCTCTGTTCATCCAGGATCATCATCTTCCCTGCCATCTTGTCTTACGGCACACTGGGACAGCCTCCTTTGCCTTACAGATTTCCCTCTTGAATGAAGTGTCCTACCTTTCTGGACTCCATTGCCCTTCAGGACAGCCTCCCAAGGGACTCTGTCAACCAGTCCCCTAAACAGGACAATGTCTGCCCTCCAGAAGTCCAAGGCAGCAGTTCTACTGACCACCCCGCACCCCCCCTTACTTCTCTGAGAACTGAAAACTCTATCATTTCATGATTGCTATTCCAAAGATGACCTCCAACCATCACATCACCCACAAGTCCTCCTCTGTTCACAAACAACAGGTCCAGCAGGGAGCCTTCCCTAGTTGGCTCTCTCACCAGCTGCATCAGGAAATTATCTTCCACACACCCCAGGAACCTCCTGGACTGTTTCCTCTCTGCTGTATTGTGTTTCCAGCAGACATCTGGTAAGTTGAAGTCCCCCACAAGAACAAGTGGTAGGGACTGTGAGACTTCTCCCAGCTGCTTATGGAATATTTTGTCTGCCTCTTCATCCTGGTTAGGTAGTCTATAACAGACTCCCACCACAGTATCTGCCCTGTTGGCCCTCCCACTGATTCTTACCCATAGACACTCAACCTTACCATCACCATCATTAAGCTGAAGATGGTCAAAGCACCCCCTAACATACAGGGCCACTCTCCCACCTCTCCTTCCTGGCCTATCCCTTCTGAAGTGTTTACAGTCATCCAACGCATCACTCCAGTTATGTGAGTCATCCCACCATGTTTCCATGATGACAACTATATCAGTTTTCCTGCTGTACGATGGCTTCCAGCTCCTCCCTTTTGTTGCCTTTGTTGTGGGCATTGGTGTAGATAACCTTTGCAACCATGCGCATCTCCATCCCTACCTTCACTGAGACAGCAGATCAAAAGAACTTGCTAGCACACCATCCCTCAAACATCAACATGTCACTCCCTGGCTTATCTCTAGCAAGCCTGATTTTACCTCTTTTCCCCTTCAAATCTAGTTTAAACCTCTCTCAATGCACAGAAGTTAGCAGGGTTCAAAGATCCTTGTCCCCCTTTGAGATGCACATACCCCATCTGTTGCCAGCAGGCCTGGTGTCATGTAAACTGACTCATGATCAAGAAATTAAAAATTCTGCTCACACCACCAGGCTCAGAGACAAGGTATTGAGCCCTCATTTTGGGATACAGAAATAGATTACAGCTCAAAAGGCTTTCTAGCTCTAATTTCTAAGATGCCATGATAAACAGTTTCCATGTAAATACTCTGAGCATGGATTTCATCATGGGCAGTACAGCCTGAACAAGTAATACAGTCCAAAGAATGCCAATTCTAACATTAAAGTAATATTTATTTTATTCACATTGAGAGAGATGAAACTCCAGAAAGACCAGCTCCAAGACCAAACTCCAGAATGACTAGCATCACCCAGTTCATAATCCCAAGACTCTCATGGCACACCCAGACTAGGATCTTGTCTGAACTATTTCTCTGTCACCATCACATCATGTTTTCCCCAAACACATATTTCAATACCTGCAAGACTACCACTAGAAAGAAATGGTTCCACTATCACCAGCCAAGCCTTCCTACCCAGTAAGTCTCTTCTGTGCAGAGCCTGGCACCCAAGGAGCAACCCTGCCCTGCTGAAGAGCTCTAGTTGGAGTCCTCGGGCATCTGGAGCCCATTCACAGGAGCATTCCCAGAATCATGATGAGACTAGAAAAGCCACAACACTTTCAAGAAGCCCCTCTGGAGTAATTATAAACAACCGAGCCATGCACAAGATAAACAATCCCCAATTCAATTGCTGAACAATTACTGTTGCAATAACCAAACAGAAGAACAGAGATTTGTGAAAAATAATATTCAAGTCCCAGGAGATAGAGGAGGAAAACATCAGATAAGTGTGTTAGACTCATTCCCTACACTCCAGAAAGCACCCACATTTGTTCTTAGCTTTTCATTAATCACAGGCTCTGATATACACTCATTCAAGCAGATTTTGTTCTGAAGATAATATAACATTTATGAAGAGACATTCTTAATAAATGAGGCGTCACTTCTTTCTGAATCTTCAAGTGTCATATTTGCAGATAGAATGTTTATTGAAAAGGAGGAAATTGAGCAAAATAACAGCGGCAGGGACAATGAAAACTTCTGGAGTTAAGCCACTGTACTGTCTTTATTTTGCTAAAAATCTTTTGATGAATCATTACTAGCTTTAATTGGCAGTGGCACTGATAAAAATGAACATTAAAGTGGATCTACAGTCTTTCATCAGGGACCAGATGTTTTAAAATATACCTGAGGTGTATTCCATATGTAAACTTTTTACTGTAGATTAATAAAAGCATTTGAGGAGTAAAGGTAGGCAACCATCATGGTGCTAAGAGATCATTTGAAAAAAATGAGATATTGTCATTTCCACACATTTGGGGAGTATTAAATCAAATTGGAACATCAGTTAATTCAACATAATAACATGAATCAGCCAAAGTATTAAAATAAATAGAGGTAGTTATGGATCTAGTCACTTAAGTAATCCAGGTCATTTCTCAGAGTGTCTTAGAACAAAAAAATTAGGGACAGACTATGTCTTTGCAACTAAAAGGACAGTAAACTCGGTCATCTTCCGTACTGCAAATTAAAATAGTTTCTTAAAAGTCCAGTGGATTCTTATTTCATGAAATGATGCAAAACCTTTTTTTTTTTTTTTTTTTCCTCTTTTAAACAAAGAATAAGCAATCTAATCAGATTATAGGAGAAAAGATTCTGGTAAAACCTTATTATAAAACCTCAGGTGGGCATTGTTTTGATTTTATTTTCCATTCAATTTTATGTTGTCCAGGACTACTGACAGATAAAAATTTTCAGCTACAAAAATATTATTGTCTTTTCTACTATGGGATTTGTTTCTAGGTTCACATAACTGCCCAAAGCTATCCAACCAAAACAAAGTAATCTCATTAATTTTCAATTCAAAATTCAAATCAAGCAAGTCACACTGATCACAGAAAATCCACAAGGAGAAACAAGAGCTAAATAGGACAGTGGGAAAGACACACTTAGCCCTAACTTCTAGAGATGTGGAACATATGAATTGATCACTTCTTTCCAAGCCTCTTCACAGAACACCAGCAGACTGCTAAATTACCTGAAGCACTACTTCCATTTTTTTTCCCTTGGGCTCCATAGGGAGTATAAAACCAAATATGCAAAAGTTTCACATACACAGCCAAGGAACAGAAATGTCATCCCAAAACTGTCTGCACTAATGTTTGGAAGTTCTGAAGTAGGCAGCTACAATACAGAAGAACAAAATGAAAAAGGCAACAAGTGGTCCTTTTTTTACTAATTCAAGATCTCTCCTATTGAGTATTCAGGCTCTTTTTTCTGCTACAGCTTCAGTTCCAGCAGAGAAGAGGGAATAAGAAAGAGGAAGAGAGACCACCACCATGAAATCTGGAATGAGATGAAAGATGAATGGCATGTGAAATCGGAAAGGGGGAGGAAAGCAGAGCAGCTCCCGAGTCAATGGCTACAGCAGCAGAAGGTTACGACCTTGCTTTTGGACTCACAGAAATAAAATCTTCACTTCCTTCCTTAAGCCCTTTAGATGATTGCATTCAAAGGATACAAACTAACACTGCTAAACTTTATGCTAGAGGAAGGAGTGGCCAGGAGAGAAGGGAAGAAGCAGAAAAGGTCCTCTCCTGGCTCTGAAGATGCATAGCCTTTGTATCACTGTACTACAACCCTTTGACCTTCCCTCTCTTTGGATGAAGAAGCCTTAACTTGCCTCTACTATAGCCTAGGAGGGCGACAGGCATTAATTTGGTATTTAAGATTTCTTACCCATAACTTTCAGAGTTTGTTTTTTAAAGATTCCATATTGCTTCCCGCATTATTATCAGAGCTACCATAGCTACAGGAGCCAAGCAATACCGAGAGAGAGGTACTGGAAATACCTACCCTAAGGTAGCACATGTAACCTGCTAGCAGCTCACAGGGCTACACTATCCTAGAAGAAGCAGGCCCATTACCCAACACGTTGCAGGTTTTCAAGTTAGTTACAGAGATTACATAACTCTGCAGCTTTACCCAATCGTGTGGTACCCAAGTCCCCATACCATCTGTGCTGTCACTTTTTCCTACAGGGACAAAGAGAAGACAGTCAAGGAATGAAGCTGACACAGCTCTGAGCTTGCACCCTTGGAATTGCTTTGGGCCTGTTCCCGGCTCTCCTAGTCTCTTCTGACCTCTCCACACCTCTTCACACTCTTAATCAGATTAAGTATCAAAAACTGCACCCTATTATCTCTAGGTACACTTGGGACGATAAACACACTACAGGCTGCATGTTAATTAATAAAGCATTAGTAACCATTAAGTTCCAGTCCGGCTGCTTTGTATTTCATAAGAGTGGGCTACATTTTGTAAGGATTACTTCTGACCCTAAGCAGGTTGTTTCAAATAACTATGCTCTACAACAGGCAGTAGAGAGAATGCCTCTGGTTTTATTCCCAATCTCATTTATGTGTTCTGGGGAAGAACGGCTGCAAAATATTTTCTTCGTGATACTTTCCATTTGATCTGCCATTGTTAATTGAAGGACACACTATTTCATTATGTTCCTCTTCCTGGCAGCCTGCACAGCAATTGCACACAGTAGCTAGAGACAAGTGGAATACCAATTCTGAAATTGTAAACCGGAAAGATGAGCAATTTGTAAATTAATCTCTTCTCGTGGTAACAAACAACTGAAGTATTTATAAAAAAAAAAGCAGTGTTACACCAGTTCCGTTTTGCTGCACACTGAATACTGTCAACCTATTATGAAAGGTTTTGTACTATTCAAACAGTAAATGAGCTCCAGTTCCTTCCTGGAGTTGATTATTCCATAAACTTGACTTTCATGGGGGTCCAAAGGAAAATAAAAGGATTTTTGAGGAAAAGATGCCAATTCCAGCTGGAGATTAGCGTGCTTTATTCCACTGCTCCTATTGTGCATGCCACTGGAGAAGGAACTAGATCAATCCCCAAATGTGGTTTGTTAGTGAGGTTGGACTGCTTACAGTGTGTAGCATGAGAGTCATGCCTGCGAAAGGAAAAGGAAAAATATGACCCACAGAACGTGGATGCAGACACTGTTTTTTCCTTACTATAAAAGTCAATCCTATTATTGCCATGACAACTACTTATTTTTCTTCTGTTTTCCTCAACCAAATCTTCAGAATGATCATTCTACTGATCTTTAAATGCAGGTGATTTTTTTGTTGTTGCTGTTAATGGAAAGAAATCTTTGTTAAAATGCAGAAAGTAGTTCTCACTTCAGCATCCAGCTCAGTAGATGGGTTAATACATGTGAGGTGTTGAGCTCTTTGGAAAAGCCAAGTCAGATACCCAGAAACAAAAGTCCTTTGCTCCAGCACCTCAACGTCTTTCTTACGCTGCAGCGCACAAAACTGAACCCAGTACTCAAGGTGCAGCCTCACCAGTGCTGAGTACAGTGGGACAATCACTTCTCTAGTCCTGCTGGCCACGCTATTCCTGATCTGAGCCAGGATGCCATTGGCCTTCTTGGCCACCTGGGCACACTGCTCGCTCATGTTTAGCTGGCTGTCCACCAGAACTCCCATATCCTTTTCTACCAGGAAGTTTCCAGCCCCTCCTCCCCAAGCCTGTAGCGCTGCCTGGGTTTGTTGTGGGCCAAGTGCAGGACACAGAACTTGGTCTTGTTGAAGCTCATATGATCAGCCTCAGCCCATCAAACCAGTCTGTCCAGATCCCTCTGCAGAGCCTCCCTACCCTCGAGCAGATCAACATTCCCACCCAGCTTGGTGTTATCTGCAAACTAACTGAGGGTGCTCTCCATCCCCTCATCAAGATCATCAGTAAAGACATTGAACAGGAGCAGCCCCAGCACTGAGCCCCGGGGAACACCACTTGTGACCAGTCACCAACTGGATTTAACTCCATTCATCACCACTCTCTTGGCCCAGCCACCCAGCCCATGTTTGATGCAGCAGAGCCTGCACCCGGCCGGCCTGGTTTGTTCATGGGGGTGCTGTGGGGAACAGCATCGAGTACAGGTAAACAACCGCCACAGCCCTTCCCTCATCCACCAACGGGGTCAGCTTGTTCTAGGAGGAGACGAGGTTCGTTCCCAGGGCAGGAGGGGGGACCAGTTCCCCCCCAGCTGAACTCCCCTTGTGCACTGGTGGAGTTCCCAGCACCCTGACCCCGTGCCATCCCTCGCCAACCACCACCCCACACGCAGCTGCTCTCAGGGCCACACCAGCAGCCATGCAAGACGTCCTCTTGCGCACGGCCCGCTCGCTCCGTGTGCTGCTCGGGCTGCTGCTGGGGTCAATGTATCCCCAGTACTGCAAGATTTTTCTTTTTTTTAAGATGGAATATGTATGGAAGAAAAAAAAAAAAAGGAATAGTCATTTTAATCCTTCTAACAAAGGAGAAAACCTTGAGAGCGATGGTGCAATGCTCCACAGGTGTTGTGTTCTCAGCCCTCCATTTAGACTCAGCCCTGGCTCACCTGTGAAAAGCTGCTGCTTCAATCAACGCCCAGGAAAATCACAACACACCCTTTGCGTGCTGGTAAGCACAAGAAACATTCCAACACAGGGCTTTTTACTTCCTACACCTGAACAACTGAGCATCTCTAAGGCTCCCACAGAGAAAACTGCACTTTATGTATTTCTTGCCCAGTAATACATTTGGCCAACACGGTGTAAGACTGGTTGGCAAGAAGGCAGAATTTACCTCCCCAGGAAATGGGACACATTAGACTGTGAACCCAAGGCAGAAACAGTGCCTGCAAAACATGAAGTCTCAGCATGAAGTACAGAGCATGGTGATTCTTAATTCTTTTCCCAACCTGAAACCTACATTAAAGGGAGTAAATCAGAGATAAGAGGACTGTACTTGGCAATGTACAATTTAGTATATTTTTTAAAAGCAAGCTCTTTTAAATACTTTCCATCTAAAGTTTCCCTCCAGCACCAATCTCAGAGGTGCAGCATTGTGACAGGTTATTTATGCTGAAGCACAAGTCCATAAAGATAAGTGAAGTCTTATAAATAATTTTTGAATGGTGAGTTCCTGAAATTAATCTGCTGATACAATAATACATTACAGATACAGTCTCAAACACATTAAATGTCATTTCTTTATCACTTGGAATACATTTTAAGAATTGGTAGGTGTATTCATTCAGTATTTTAGCCAATTTATTAATTGGCTAAAGCAGGAGCCAGTGTTAACAGAGTAAGGGGAAGGAACCATTTCAATAGATATACTATATGATTTGCAGTTCCATGAAACAGTTAAGTTTTTTCTACATTGCCAAGATTAGGACCATCAGCAGGAGAAACACACAGGATTTAAGTTAGGAATACAGTCTGACACAAGAACTAATCCAATACATAAATAAAGCAGGTGAGATTTGCAAGGATCAGAGCATAGACTATATGCTTATTTATCAAGAACTAGAAAAACACTTTAGAAGGAAATATGCTAATAAATACATGACCATGGGGATGCTCTGGCTTATGAAATCTAGCTGTTGTTCTTAAGAGCCAAGATGCGGTCCTGTAAATCCATCACAATACTTGAATGCAATTACTGGCAGGAGCAAAGGGGTTTAGAATATAACCTAGAGTTGAAAAACATCCCTATAAGTCCAGAAAAAGCTTTTATTACCTTTTCACATGTTGGGGTGGTATGTAGGACTGTAGTGTTATGGATACATTTAAAAAAACCTTTTTAGTGTCACTCAGAGGTCCTTCTCACTGATCCTCCCAGTGTCAAAAAGCTAAAGGCTACTCCTATTTTACAACTCTGCAACTTCCCCTTCCTCCCCAAGACACCACCACCTCACCCCCCAGTAGCTGGTGGCATATACAAGATGGATTAGACAAGCCGGGTGAAAGATTCATAAACCAAACCTAACATGTCTTGTGTAGCAGCATGAAGGCATTTGGTAAAAGCAGGCACATCAACAGGATAAATGCAGATGTTTGACAAAATGAGATGGATTTTTCTTATTTCTGACCTGTTAGCTTTACCTACCAAGATAAGGCACCAGAATAACTAATAGACACTGTTAAACAAGACAGAGACAAAGGGACAGGGCAGGAAGGAACTTCCATGTTGAGGGCATACAAAAAACTGCAAGTTGGGAATCTAGAGAGTCAGGAGCCTTTTCTCAAGACTGAGCTGAAGCTGTGACTAGCACAGCATCATAGCTACACGTTAAAAACACCTTAATATATTTTTTTTCTGTATTAATGAGATCCAGCAAAATCTCAGCAAGATTTTTTTTCTTAATACAACTTTGATTCAAAGCAATCGGAAAAAACCACTGTGGTTTCTAGAGCTTTTCAGTGTAACCAAACATGGGCAGATCCTGCTGATAAAGGAATGATTTAACTGAAATGAATTTCTATAATCAAAAATAAACTAGGCTAGGGAGTTCCAGACCAGTCTGAAGAAAACAAAACTTTAAAAACATCAATTATTTGTTGCAGCACAGTTAAACAGTAATACATCCTCTTTATACTCCTTCCAGTCAATCACTTAAAAAATGACAAAACACGGGGTTAGAAGGGAAATAAATTGTAATGTCTGGCTAACATCCCCTCTGTGTAATATCCAAACACTGCAAAGGCCCAAATAATTTAAACAGATGTAAGAGGACAGAACCTGAACTTCATCAATATATAGCAAAGCCCAGGTTTAGGCCAGACATGAGCCCCTTCTTGTGCTGCCCTGGTGCTGCAAGCCTTGATAGCTTTTTAATTCAGTTCCAGGGTACAAAGAGAGTCAACCACCTTTCCACCACTCCACATAAATCACAGGGGAAGCAAACCAAAACAAAAATAAAAGCCAACAGACCTTTTGCAGGATACACACGAAGCCTCTCCTTACAGATCAGTCTCCCTCCCAGCACTGCCGGCTGCAGCAGCTTGGAGCTGAAAGCCCTAAGAGGAGATGAGGCACACCTGGCTCTCCCCCACCCCAGCTGAAACCTATCCAGCCTTAACAACAGGTGCTCCATGGCCTCTGACCAGTTGGGACACTCTTTGCATGTTCAGACTAGGACATTTTCCTCCTTTCCCCATCCTCCTTACCCAAACCTGCAAGCCCTGGGTGTTTGTCATTCCCAACAGTGGCTCAATCTTCCCAACAGTGGCAGAAGATTGAGCAGAACGATTAAGCACATCAGTGTAGGAGGGTGATTTCTCCAGTGTTACCTGCTGGGAGGTGTCACACCACTCCTGCACTCCAGAAACCTCGACAGTTTCTCGGAGCCGTTTGTTTGTAATCTGGTCAGTCTACTTCAGTGTACCGGTGACATCACATTGGCAGGAGAAAATATCTTCAAAGCATTCCTTACTTTGTGAGCTATTTGGCAAAAGGAGAATGATGACAACTCTTCCTCCTCTGGCTAGTCTGAGAAACCCTCTGTTTCCTTTGCTCTTTAGATGTTCTGACCAAAAAAAAAAAAAGAAAAATTTAAAAAATAAATTATCTTTTAATTGCTCCAAACTTCTCCTTTTTTTCACCTGCAAAATCAGGTTAAAATCTAAAGTCTCTGAAGACATTTACAAGGCATTTTCAAACACATGTCTTAACATATGTAAGATAACATCTTCTAAATACACGTATTGCACAAATTACCCTATACTTTCCTAGTTGGTGTGGGCAGGATCATGTATCACAGCAATGTTCCCAGTAACTGCCAATACCCCAGAAACCCTTTCACAGATCCAGCAGCCAGCTTGTCCTTCCACAGTCAAGTCACAGGAAGGAAGGCAGTCGTGCCATGAACTTTTTACTACCCTAGCCATCTCTTGCATTCAGCAAATTCCTGTTTCCTCTGTATGTACTTCTGAGAGGCATGTGTAGACAGCAGGCACTTCAAGCCAACTCAGAGGCCATACTTTTTCCTTATCCAAGAAAAGCACTTCAATTCTAGTTTTCCATTTGTCTTTGGCCACTAAGACAAGCTTCAATATTCTTTTTTCTACAAAGCATATAGGAGCGTGCCTGCACTGAAAAGCCCCTGGGCTGGAGAGTAGAGTACAACATAATGGGATTTTTGTTGCACTTTGCCTCCATCTGCTGCCTTCAGCAGCATTGTCCTCATGAAAACCACTGCCTACCTCGTCATTTACTGCCTCATGAAATCAAAGGGGAAAACTTCTCCCTGACATATGTCTCTGACTGGCTGTCATTGTAGTAGCATGTCCAGGAATCAGTTAGATGGTCTAGAATAAAGGAAAAGATTATTAACAAGTGTGTAGAGATACAAAACAGTGTAACAAGAAAGGAAGAAATTAAAACTAAAGATACTTTAAAGAGGTCAAGTCTTCCTCCTTGTGCAGTAATAATCCCTAGATTAGACCACTGCAACATCTCCTTCAGTGCAGTGAGAAAACTATTCTGTTTTTTCACAGACTAAATTCTCATGCATCAGCCTACAGTATCAGTTTTCTATGGCCGTTTGCAAGCAATAAACATCCCCTTAATTTTGAAGGCTCTTCTGACATAGGAATTTCATTTGTTGAGTCTCAGTTAACACCTAGGATGACTTTGCCTTCCAGAACACACTGAAATTGTAATTTCCTGATAGTAATTTTGAAACACTAACAATAAACCAAGGCACATTCTTCCTTAAATACCATTTCTGGAAAATTACAATTATTATTTTTTTTCTCAATCACACAAGCACTTGAGCCATACTCTTATATTAAGCAGTGAGGACAAGTTAGGTCCTTATAGATATACAACTGCACACTAAGAAGGGACCCATTATCTTCTTTCTATGTTTCCAACGTCATTCATCATCCTTAATGATTTCCCCAAAACCATTTTTGTGCCGACACTACCATTAATTATAAGTGTCCTCCTAGCCCAGATTCCCAGGATGCAAAATCATTTAACTACAGGTCATTAATATTAACACTGGGGACCACAGAGGTGCACAAAATTGGAGCTGAGCTGACTTTGGGCTTTCCATCTTTTCAGTGAAATTTTGCCTGAACCAGACAAAGGAGGGTTTTAGAAGTATGAGCTCCTGCTCTGTTTTGAGAAGAAAAAATAAGAAGGCTTCCCATAATGTTATACTGTCTCAAAATAGACTTTAACAGTGCATTTTGCAGGATGATTTATTCAGTTACAATTTGATGTTGCAGCCAATCGTATTTTTTTTTGCCTGAAATCTTTACTGTGTTCATTATTCTGAAAAAACTGCCTTTGGGGGTTTCGACTGGTTTTGATTAATTTCATCTGAATTGTTTAAACTATGTATTTTACACCCCTTCCAAATATCATAGCAAATGTAAAACTTCCTCATCTACATAAGCCTTCTCTTTTCCAATATGTAAATTCAGTCTTAGAATACAGTCCATGTAACACGTACACAACATTGTCGTTTTTGCCTCATTCCTTCATAGTTTTTATCTTCTGTAATAAGGCAGATACATTATTATTTATTTCCATAATCTGCATACATCTCCATAAATAAAAACACACATTTCTATCAGACGCAACAAAACAAATATACATACCTCTATTTACATCCAGTTTACCACATTTATTAGTCACAATTGACACATAGTCATAATAATCCTAAAATCTAGTAAATGCTTTGAACAAGATCAACTTAGTTCCTGATCTACCTGCCCCAAGTCTTCAGTTTTTCTCTCTGGTCATGACACTACTACTGTCAACAAGCATTTTTCCTCTTCTGCTTTGCAGAAGACCCTACCAAACAACAATGAATACGGAGTATGGATTAAATATTTCCCTTCTATGATATAAGTATCCATATAACTGTTCCATAATTTCTGGGCTGTGCCATTACACATGTTTTTATGAATATCTAACCCTGAGTAATGTTGGAGTAGAAACAAGTAGAAATTTGCTTGTTTCTGGAACAGCAGGAAAGGAAGGTACAAGCTTTAATTCTGGTCCCTGAAAAGCACAGGTATAAATCATTCCTCACCGAAAAGAAGGAAGGTAAATCCTTGGCATTCATTATGAAATAAATCTAATCACTGGAATTTAACTGTAAAACCACGGGGTAAAAAACCATCAGTATGATTTTTAAATTGACAGTATGAGATAGACAAGATATTAAACCAAAATCCATAGCTAAACAATTTTTAGGAGGATCTGTTGCTTGGGAGGGAGGTGGTTTGTTATAGAATACAATAAACCAGTTATGGAATGTTGACATTTTTTTGACAGGGAAACTGGAACAGACCCAATTAGAAATTGGTGGGGCTGGGGGGGCTTGTAAACAAAAATTTAAAAGCATTGATATGCACCTCAAATGTCTGCAACTTAATCTGTAAAAGAAAATAATGCTTTTGATAGTTACAGCCATTTGCAAGTGTTAGTAGGAAATACTAGAAAATCATTTTGCTTTAAAGCTGGTTATTCCTTCAATAGATAAGCTAGTAACATGTAGTATGCTACTTTGCAGTGATGCAATGAAAGTTATAAACATTTAACTATTTTATTACTTGTTGTACTTTCTTGTAGACAAGTCCATTTTCAAGGCAAGGGAAAAACATCAAGAAATAATGATTGCCATAGCTTAAAATTGCACTAAGATTACATTATTTAAATGGACTGAAAATTATGAAAATGATTGTCATTACCATTTTAGGTCAGCTTTCCTCCTCCTGCACACATAAGCTATGTATTTTACCTGGCTTTGCCACCAAATACATTCTTTCTACAGGAACTACTGGAGTGCTTAGTAGATCAAAGCCAGTCATAAAGGTCTGTGTTCCTGCAGACCTGGTGTTTATATGTTTTACTTCAGGCACACAAGTTGTGACATGAAACTTATGAAAGGGGTGATATACAAAACACTTAACATATTGATAGCAATGCATGTTCTTAAAGATTTCCACAGAATAGATTTTTAAAGCGCATTAGATTGAGAGGAAGGGGTGAAAAAAATAGAAAGGTACCATAAGTGATTTAAACATATTGATACACTATTTCTAGTCTAGCCTCTCCTTATATAGCCTTTCCTTATATTTAATTGTTTGTGATACTGAACACACACACGAAAAAAAACTATGTGCATTCATATAAGTGCATTTGTTGCTAATTGTGCATTAACTTACCCTTTATATATTTGATAAAGCTTAAAAAAATCAGTCATGTTGTTCCATTATTCGGAGATAAAATGTTTTCCAGCAGGTTAAATACAGTAGATATAAATCAAAACCATAGCTTTCATATGAAATAAGCTGGTTTATTCCTCTTGTAATAGTATATCTAAGTTAAAAAGCACTCAGATCCACAAGAGTCATCTGAAATGAGGCAGTGTTTTTAAAAGTAAAATTTTGAATTAAATGGTCTTTCTGCAGTTGTTGGGACACTCTTTGTTAGGAGTTGTGACTTCCTGAAATCCAAGCTATCCAGTATGAATCCATGAGGCTAGATGGAGTACTGTCTCCTCATCTTCCTTCTCTCCTGGTTACTGCCACATTGTGATTCTACTTTCATTCAGCCCTAGCACGTACACAGGATCTTTGTCGTTCTGGGATGACAGAGATCGAGGTAAATAGCTTGGGGTGCTGTTGCAGCAGGTAATAAGAAGAAAGGATTGTGGCCACCAGTTATTTAGAAGTAGGAATGGACTAACCTTGGAAGGCAGCCTATGTGCACTTGCCCTAAATACACCCTATTTGAATGTTCTAGGTCAACTTACATTGAAATAACGTACATAATATTATATGGTTAAAAAGGAAGCTGCCTTGATAAAACCCTGGTAGCTTAAAAAAAAACCCAAACAAACCAACCCAAGAAACTAATAGACTTGCTTTCCCAGGCTGTTTGTCAATGGAACAATTTCTGTGGAATTCATTTCTTAGATAGGACGGATGCTTTCCATTTCCTCAAAACCCCTTATGGCTTAATGGTTTAAGCGTTGTTCATTCCCTTCTGGATTAGGCTGGTAACAGCCTAGTAATGTGACATCTATTAAGATTCTGAAAAAAAAAATCCTGGATTTTGCTTTGTTTGAACTCTTAATTACAAATTCATTTGGGCTGAATAATACCCATGATATACTTGGAGATTTTGCTGTGGAAAATCCCTTTAATAAAGAACAACATCTGAGATCTTGAAATATGCAGAGGATTTTTTTTTTGCAATCCCCAGAGTACAGAAAGCCTTGAATGCTTACCAAAGAGGGTGATGCATGTCTATTCCATCTCCTAAAAACACTTCCTCCTTCAGATTTACAGTCACTAAGAACACAGAGCAATTTTGATCAAAAGAAGCAGCAGCTGTAAGGGAAAAGTGCTCATTTCTGATTGTCTCATCTGGACTAGAAGGGGGTAATAGAATAACTTTATTACACCAGATGCAGTGAAGGGCTTTATTTCATTTAATCTGGAGAACAGAGGAATTTGTCACATAGAGAAGATGAAAATAATCCTGTTCTTCTCACCACCACCCAGGCATGATGGTTATTGGCTGAGTCCACAGAAGAAGCTGGAGTTTATGATAACTATTTACTAACTTTCTCCTGCATGATTGTCCTAAGATGGCTGGTATTTTTCTGTGCTCCAGAGACATCTTCTGTTGAAAAGTTATTTTTGTTTGGCATTTGCTGGAAAACATTTGTTTTGGGAATGTGTGCTTCTGGGATTTGTGGTAGGCTACAAATTTCAACTGTACACCATAGCCTACTATTTGTTCCTTGGTACAGGCTTTATATTGAAGTTGGAATTTATTAACACTTATTCTTAGAACCTTCTTTATGCCAAAGCCATTCTTGGCTGGCAATGTACACTGATAACAATGGCCAGAGATGTTCAAGTACCTTAAAGTTACATTGAAAAATATAGCTGTGTATCTCCAGTTTACAAGTACACAGACCAGAAGTGCTGGACAAATCAAATCTTGTGAATGTGACTGACCACATAGATATCTTACTGGAAAAAGCCAGACTTTATGAAGATGGGTGCATAATGGCCATAAATGGCTCTTGTGCAGAAGGAATATCATCATCCTAGGAGAAAAGAAGAAATATTTTGGCAGACAGGCAGTCTAGCTATTGGATTCTTGCCGAGGCCAAAGAGGTGAAGCATAATTACAAGGGGCATTGTACTCAGAACAGCAACAGGAGAGACCTTTGTGGATGGCCCCGTAATGATCTAATATCACTTGAAATCCTGTCAGTGTTTTTGTCATTGACTGTCCTTGCAAGTTATTTTTTTTAGACCCAGACAGATAGATCTTACTTCATCTTTGCCCCTTTTAATTGAAATGTCTAATTTCTTTCTCCTAGGGGTCTCTCCATTAGCAGTTAACATGTTAACATTTAGTGTTTAACACTAGTTAATATATTGGAAAGAAGCAGAACATCTTTATAAAAAGGCAGGAGGGATTATCAAGCACTGGGAGGCAGTGGCTGTTCAGAGAGCAGAAAAGTAAAAGAAAATGCTTCTGAAATATGTATTCATGGGGCAGGGTGTCCTGTGCCTGAAGAATTGCATCTGCTTTCTCCACTAACTGCACAGAGAGCCAAGGCCTATCGAGTCTGCATTATTAATGCTCCAAATCATACAGTATGGCCCTAAATACCAGAGCTGTCTAACTCTGGTTTAGCCACTAGAGTAGGCAATCAATATAAAAATCATTGCCAAAGTCCCTGTTAAATAGGGTATAATGGAGTCATGCTTTTGCTAGATTAAACCGAAAAGCTAGCAGCATGTTCTTAACAAAATTTTTCTGTTCTTGGCACGGGGGAACTGAAACACCTTTCCTGGGAAAGGGAAAAAGCATGAAAAGTCAAGACTGTAATTCAGTAACACTTCTGGCTTTTGTATAAAAAGCACTGGCTCTTCTCGTCCATAAGCTGGTTATTTCCCCGTGCTGGTTTCATCCACGTCGGTATAAATTTTTGCTACATTTGAGCTCATTTGTTAAGAATGCAGTTCCCAGTGCTGGAAAGTGCTCCCTATGAAGAACAGGACCTTAGGAATGGCGATCACGTCCCTTCCCGGACCGCAGCCGTTCAAGGAAATGAATAACAGCAGCCCTTATAGCCAACCCACCCTGCCTGATCCTCAACACTTCCCTTCTCCTCACCCTCTGCCCGCCACTGCCCTGTGAGTCCTGGTCCTGCAGTGGCCGCTCCCACCAAGGAGAAACTCTAGCTGATAGTTTCTTTCCCTATACTATAGTGAATAACAAAGATTTTAAAACCAGAATCTAGTAAACAATTGATAATACATGAGCCAAGAAATTAGAGAATTATGTGTCTTCCTCACAAACTTCTTCTGTATACCACTTACAGAAAAACTGTGATTCTGGAAAGAAAAACTTGAATATTAATCTCTGGCTATCATGCCTCAGGCTGGGCTACCAGTTTCAGAGTGAACAGAGCATCTTCAAGAAAAATAAATTACTCATCTTTTCAGCTGAGACAATTGGAACAATTCCATTCTGAGGGTGCATTTGGTTTCCACTTTCATTTCTGCTGAGAACCTGAATGAAGATCCATTACACAGTCAGAAAAATTTATGCCCCTGTGCCTCAATGAAGAAGAGGAGAGTTAAACAGAGGTTGTTGAAGCAGAGAAGCATCAGGCAGAGAGTAAGTCCAAACTAGTGATGAACAGAGGAGCATTGATTACCTAAGGACTCTGGAAGAGCCCCTCCCATGGCTGTGATGCACAAGTTCCCATTTCTCTAATTAGCCACATAAGGCAGTGAGAGCAAAGTGACATTAGAGAGAATAAGTGGTAGACTGGGATGGGATTTCCAGTAGTTCTACAAGCAGAAGAAAGTAGATGATGATAAATTGTTTTAATCACTGAGAAAATCTGGAAGAGGCAACTGTGGACTTGTTTTGAATTGCCAATTGACACGTTCATAATTCTTTAATCTGTGGTCAGCAGGCCAGTGCCTGAGTACAAACAGCCTCATCACTGCTTCCCTGTAGGCAAGGGTAATACAATAAGAGAGGAGCATAATGTAAAAACAATTCTCACTCAGAGAGTCAACATTCTATCCCCTCACTTCTTATCTTCACCTCAGATCCTCTTCCGAGAGTGGAAGAATCACATACACCTTGTTTCAGTCCCTGGCCTGCGGATAAACTTCATTCTGCAAAAACATAAAATTAAAAATGATTAATACAAACATGCCCAACAAATCTGTCTTATATCCTACACATGTAGAAGCTGCTTCCACAGTTGCCTTGGAAAGACTTGTTTGTCCTTCCCTTTATGCTATGAGGCCTTATTTGGCTGACTAACTTTTTTCAAGCCCAAAAAGACACATCAGCAGCACCAGCTCTGGTTAATGGTAGCAGGCCTGAGGAACTAGTTGTCCTACCTGCTGGAGAGCTCATCCAGCAAACCACTCCCAGCTACAGCAGATGTTAAAGCTTTACAGCCACATTTGTTCTCCCCTCCCAGCAGGAAGCTCACACAGCATGGAAGTCTGAAGAACGATGGGGCACTGGTATATTACATAATACAACAGGATGCAACAAAGGATGTCCAAAGGCCTGCTACTGTGCTACTCACCGGGATGCTCAGCCCAGACTTCTGCACACTCAGCAGCCTCATGGCTGCACACCAAAGGAAAAAAAAACTACTGAAGCAAAAGCATGCAATTGTTCTCAAGTTGCACGCTTATTTTTTCATCCATTTAATCAAGTAACGGAATGACCATTACTGGTTTTCAGCACTGATGCTGGTTTATGTTTCTGAAAACAGCTTAAAACACTTGCAAAGTGAGCTTTCAGTAGTGATGAGCTTGGTTTATGCCATCTTATGCAACTTCACAGCTAGAACATTTAAAAGATTTACAAGATAGGCGTGCGAAAGTGTAAAAACAGATTCTAGGTTAGAGTTGCAAACAAGTTCACAATTTCTTAATGATATTCGAGTCTTATTGGTTTCAGGTAGATTTGTGTCTGCTTTATAATTTACTTTCCATGGGTATACTAGCAAAAAGTTTAATGGCAGACACAGCCACCAAAACAAGGATTTCTAACAAGAAAAGTGTGCACACTTTATTTTAAAGTGACAGTCCCAAATGTCTGTGATGAAAAATTTATTTTAAAGTTCATTCTGAATACCACTGAAACCTGTGAAGATCATTATGGAGGGTCTAAAATCAAGCTGTAGGAATATCATGATTCATGCTATTATTGATTTTGATCACAGTAACGATTAGGAGCCTGATTTGTGATCCATGGACTTTTTTTTTTTTGAGTAAGGAATCATACACAGAAAACCAAAACTGACCCCCTGTATTAACCACAAATAATCTTCATTTGAAATATATTTTGAATACTCATTACAAATTGCTTCCAAACAAGCTACAAGCCAAACTACTCTGCAGACACTTTTTGCCAAATAATGCTGAATAATTAATAAATTCTAGAAAATTGTAAGCAGAAAGGCACAGCAAGGGCCAGATAATTTTTTACTCATGCCTTGTTCATCCCTCTCTCCTCAGCAGGTACTTCTGAGGCAAGTTGCCATGACTGGTGTTGGTTTGTTTGATTAATAAATGTCCATTCACTTGCTAAGCAACCAGTGAAATAGTCTCCATGCAATAAAAGTATTTTATATATTATAGTAAATCAAATGGAGTATTTTAATGCCTCAAACAGTAATGTATTTTTAGTAATCATGTTACCATTGCATAATTTTTAATGTAACTAGTTCCATCTTCAAATGATTTCTAAAATAAAATGAGATAGAATTATAATGTGCTACATCTGGCTAGAGAAAAAAATATATTCTATTCCTTCCATACTAGGTCAGTATTAAAGCATGTTAAAGGGCATACTCTGTAACAGCTAAGCATGATACAGAAGTCAAGACATAAATCCAATGTAATAGGATGTTTTAGCATAAAAAGCATTTCCAGGTTTATCGTCAACCGCACCAAACTTGAGCAAAGTCACCTCAAAATTATTCACCTTAGTGAAAGTGCTTTTTCAATAAAAAAATAAAGTGGGATATCACAGATCGGAGATAAAGAACACATCAACATTCTAAGCCCAAAACATTTTAAAGGAGGAAAGTTGTACAGAAACTAATTTGCTACACATGTTTTACACATATTATATGAAAAGGGGTTTCTACAACAGCATATGGAAAGTATCTGAATCGCTAAGACAATGACCTTCATAAATCACTCCAGGTTCCAACTTTAAATTATGTCTTGTTCCATCTCTCATGGGATATTCACTGCATCTGATACAAACTCATGGTTAAGTGTGCACAATATTCCTAGCTTTATAGGGAATGATGTCATATCAACACATAGAGCGTATATAAAATGAAGAGTAAACACATTTTTACATGACTCTGACCAGATGAACTCACATACTCCACTCTATCACTTCCCTTTGGCTTAAGGGTATGTTGTTGTTGTTTTTTTTTCCTTTGTACATGATTTATTAAATGGACTCACCAAAACTTTGGGGGATGTCTTTAGATTTTATTTATGCAGCAGTGCACCGTGGGTGGCAATGGCCAAGAATAATGTGGGACAGAAATCTCATTTCCCTAAACTCAGGTACATGAAGCCTTCAGATTCATGCAAGCCAAAATACAATTGCCCATAAATGCAATGAAGATTCATGGGATTTTGATCAAAAGCATGTTACAATTCAGTTAAGACAGCTGCCTGTGGCTAGTCCTACCTTTCCCTTGTGGTCACAGAAATATTTGCAGGACAAAAGTAGTTTATATCATCAGCCTTTTGTTTGGTTTTCAAAAGCTACAACCAGGCATATTGCTCTCCTAAAAATAACATAAAAAGAGATTCTATAACTGTAGATGCTCCCATCTTGTCTCCTCTTTTCAGTAAATGTCTACCTGTTCATCCTGTTTGTATAGTCTCAAATGATCACCTCAAGCTAACACAACTTTGCCCAGTGATTTTAGATAATTAACAATGTAGTTTTAATCCCCTGTTCAGTCCTCTCTATTTCTTCTCTAGAGCTTTTATTTTTAGTTTTATTATTTGCATCATGCTTCATGGACATGATTGATATCATAACTGATATTTCTATCAATCTATATATATAATCTATATATCATATTTGTGTTTTATCTCTTGACATTTTATCTTCAAGGATGTTTGCTCACAAAAACAGCAGTACATTGGGTCTGTACAGCTGTGGGTCAACTCCGGCATCACTTAAATCATAGGAACAGTTTGGATGTTCAGCATCTTTGAAGAAACACTTTTCCTTGTATATTTGGGGGTCTAACTTAAGGTGAGTGGTCTGTTAAAACCTTGATTATAGAAGTAAATTTTAGCATACAACCAGCAACTTATCTTGTAAACCTGTTACAAATTTTATTTTTCTTCCCCCAAGAATTACAGAGAGTTCAAGTGACCAAACCCAAATTTACTGCATGAACTCTGAGCAATTAGCCCAAGTTCTATAGTTTTCTTGCAAATTAGCAGGGCATTTACCAAATGTTTGTTATTCTCTGAACAACGGGTGTGATCAGAAGGATCTGGACCCATAGACACAAACTCTTCTTTCTCAGTGAGCATCAACCACCACTGCCAACAACTTCAGTGTCTCTGCCAGCTAGGAAGGTAATACTGCTGCTCTGTAGACCCACTTCCTTCAGCCGATGTCATGTGGTCTCTAGTTCTGAAGAGGACCAATGACAAGTTTCAGACAATCACTGGTCCGTTTCTCAAAATAAAACCCAAAGAATTTTTCCTCTAAACACAACAACACAAAATTACCAGGGGAAAAAGGTGAAAACTTAAAATGCCCTCACAGTCCATCGCCTCTACAAAAACTAATGTGCAACACAAAATATCACATTGCACATTCCAAACATAACCTCCTTGCCTTTGTATTTCTACCCTGCCTCAGGCTATTGACAAGAACCCTCATGAACCACCACTCATAAGCAGCATCTGGCAATTTTTAGTTCTGTAATAAAAATTAAAAGGGTTGATCAATTTTCTTAACACTTAAAAATAAAACCAATTCAGCCAGGGATTAACAGCAGGTTATTTTTAAGCCAAAGAATTTTGCCAGCAAGAGATAAATAAATAAATAAATACATAGATAAATAAATACAGGAATAAATACTGACAAATCAGATTTCTAATGAATGCCTGGCCCTAATTTTTCATTATAGAGAAACTACCTTATCTAAATAACAGGATTCCTTGAGCATCATAGAATCAAAAAGGGGTTTTTTGATGGGTCGTTGCTTCAGGGACCACAAGTTCTGACCATATGAAATCTGTTTTAGCCTTTTTTTTTTTTTTTTTTTAAGACCAGATATGCCAAAAAGTTAGAAGCTTCATTAGTTTGGCATGAAACACGCTCACAGAAGTTGCAGGCTCCACAGGTCACGCCAGCAAAGCTGCTCCATTGCACAGGAGGTTCACCTGAGACCGACAGCTCTGCAGATGGCTATCAAGAGTGGTGGTGTCCCATGGAGCTCTGCCTAAACTTCAAAGTGCAAACTATTCAATCATTTTTTGCCATTTTAGTAAAGATAAAGGCAGTTCTTAATAAAAATTCTTAGGTAAAACAGAATTAAGGCTGGGGATGCACTGTCCTTTAAAATAAATATCCTTTAAACGTCAGATAACCTGCAAATTTGTAGTTAAGCTCCTTGTCTCTGAGCCTATAACTTCACTCTTCTGAAGAAGATGTAGTTATCAACTCTCTTTGTGATACAGGCAGGACAACTCTTTACCCCAGCATCTGACTTCCACACTGGACAGCAGATTACACTCCTTAGTGCCTTCAAGTGTTGAAGGGAGCACGATGTCTGGAGACAGACTTGCTCTGATGGAACTAGCTTGGATGGGAACAGACTAGAATAGGACATTGGACTCTCAGTTTGAAAATGCAAGTCTCTGCTGAACTTCCTTTACTGCAGGCATAAAACATCTTCAAAGAGATGGAGAGCAAATCTCTGCTCAAACTGCTTGGATATCTTGATCTACAGGCCAAGATATTTCAGAGCCAATAAGTAAAAATATGTCAGAGTTAAATTTAAATGAAACTGGCTACTTTACTAGAGTACTCATGTACATTTTGCATTTCTCTCTGGCTATCTTTGCTGCTGATTGCTACCATTTGGTTTCAGCTGCCTTGGGCACAGCTCCATCCAGTTCAAAATTAATTCTTGCAGTGGCCAAAACACTTAGGAGCCTTATTCTCTACCGAGGTCCCCAGCCCGTTTTGAGAGATCCAATAGGCTCAGATCAGCATCTGCGATTTTTACTGCTATCCAAACTAGAAAAAACCTCTGAATATTTTGAGATTCACACATCACCACTATACTATAATTTCTCAGACACTCAGTATTGCCAGTTTAAATTAAAGAAGCTTTGTAACCTATAGTTATGGCTACCTGTGAAATATAACAACGTACAACGCAGAGAACACAGCTGCACTCACTTTAGCTCCACAGGTCTCCACAGTTTTGTCAGATTTGATGAACTATAATTACACTGAAATATCTTTCTTCTCGCTCACAGTCAGAAATCTTCCCCTTGTGTGCATTTTTCTGTGTAACACACTGCACCTAGGGGACAGAAGAAGGATGACAGTCTTACCTTTTAACTCCCTATTGGTCCCAAGAGCTGAACAATGACTCGTATCACGTTGCAAACAGCAGTTTTATACAAACAGGGTGACCCCCTAGTCTAGTAGTAACGTAACATTTTCCTCAGGTTTCTCAGCTGTAAACATCAAATCCAGAAAAATCAGACAATAGTCTTAATTTTCCACTATGTTCCCACATTGAGAACAACATTCTGGCTGATGGAGCACTACTCAGCTTCAGCAAGGAACGTTATACAAAGAAACACAAAGCAAAATGTGATGAGCAAATAGGGCACAGATCAGAGGGAAGCCTGATGTGGCACAGGGAGAGCACAGCTGAACAGCCATCGACCTACTCCTGTCTCAAAACCAGAGCAAGACACCAGAAGACAGGATAACCATTAATTAACTCACTAAGCCAATCACTTGTCCTTTGCCTACTAACCACCACATTTTCATTTTGGCTTTTGAGAATAAGGCCAGGGGCAGAAGAAAGGGTATCAGCTAGCTAGGAAACTCATCCACACTGAAACACATTGGCTTAAAGCATGGAAGGCTGGTCACAATCCAAAAGCACTAAAACTTTCCTACCACCAACTTCTCTCTTGCACGTGGGAACAAGGTGCACCTGGAACCAACAGAGGTGGTAGTTGGTCCTGTTCCTTGCTGTTGACGGGGCAGTTTGTGAAGTGATGTGGGTACCAAGACTGGAAGCCATGCACATGTGTTTGGGTCAGAGACCACCCAAAAGCTTGTTCTCACAGTGCAGGCAAGTAGAGAGCAGTCAATATATGCATGGTCCTGGACAGCACTTCATAAGTAAACCAGTAATTTAAAGAGGGATGGTAGTGAGCTCTTTTGGGATAGGTTTCTTCACGTGTGTTTGGTGGGTTGATGTTTGTTTACCTTTTTTTAAATGGCACTTCATATACAGAAAGCAATAATATCCTACTCCTGTATTGCTAAATAGTCTAGATCTGCTGACTTCAAAGCAGCAGCATCACTTTACACTGATCAAGAACTGCATAAATCTGTTTTTATTAGAACCACAATAGTTTGAGCTACAGACTTCTTCATTTTTCCTCTAATCTTGTTCTAATTGCTCACTTCTTGCTAATTTAAAGTGTTACCAGCCTGGAGTTTGTTACTCTCCATTTCCAACCAACATGATAAAAGTAACTGCAGTTGAAGAGAATATTTTCATGATAAGTAAATGCAAAAGGTTCTGAAAGGCTCTAAAAACAAAAAAGCCTTTATAAAACCTGAGGTAGACATTTCTTTATCATTTATCGTACTCATGGCTCAGAAGTTGACACATTTTTATGTGTTAGCTTATTGGATCAGACGTGGAGGCTATTGTTAAAGAGAGTGGAAGCAGATTGTGGGAAAGAATGTCCTAACTGCAGACAGAAATATACATTTCACTCTCACTGAAGTTTGTGGTAGTGATTAGTTTGACCCTGAGGTGTTGCATGTACAGTAAAAGTGGACTGAAAGAAACTGAGACTGGTTTAGGCCTAAAAACAATATTAGGAGATCTTCACTGGACCAGAAAAAAATAAACCACTAGGAGACTGAACCTTATTGTTAAAGGAACATAATGCAATTATCATTACCTCACATTAATTTTACGCAGATTTCACAAACACTTCCTTTCAAAGTCATTGTCTTGCATTAATTCTTCAGCAGAATTAAATAAACAGCACATAAAACCAAACATTTGGAGGCACTTGCATTATTTCACAGAATTATCCATTAACAGCATCTGAGAAAAAGACAATTGCTGGTTGCACTTCATCCTGTGAAAGCAAAATTTAACAATTTATGGGCTTAGCATAGCTTCTTCTCAACTTCTCATACAATCAGTGATAGTATTAACAATAAAGCTTACCCTCATTTTCTGTTGCTCCTTCAAAATAAATGAAAGCATTGCTTTAACCTCCTCCTGACCACTGTGGCTGGTGAAGAAAATCCAGGAGACATCTCTAAAACTTCATTCCTTACAACTGGTGCACCAATAGCACTTTTGTGGTTGTAATAAATTGTTTTGCCTGAGACAGTCTTAATAAGAACAGAACTTCTTCCATTTTTATTGTGGTTAGCATGAAGAAAAACTCCCTCATTCTATACAAATTAGCTATTCTGTAATGAAGAAACTCAAGGCTTCATAAAGAAATGAAGACACGTTCCTTCACATATTAACAAGACAAAAAGTTCTTGAAGAATAAAACTGGGAACATATCTAGTTTTCAAGGCTATTTATAGATACAAATGAATGTGCACCACTTGAATTATTTATGCATTCTGTATTATCTGTGTCTAATTTAAAATGTAAAATCCCTAGTACTCCAACTCCACTTTCTTTCCATTCCATTGAATGCGGTATCCTGCTTAACAAGTCAGAAATTAAGCAAATAACAGTGACTTAATGAGTTCTAAGACATACCTGGAAGAAAGCTTAAGAAAAAAAATTTAAAAAAATTAATAAAAATTCACAATCAAAGCCATTATCAGAGATAGACACAGGAATTCATTCTTGTTTATCTCAGAAGGTTGCAGTTCATACTAAATCTTCTTCACCAGAGTATTTGTCCCTGTTCCTCTTTTCTGGGAAAAGCACTGATTAGCATTAATAGATTTTTCAGCAAAAGTACTTACATTAACAAAAAAAAGTCTAAGAAATATATTTTCCCTTCACACAATGCGGGTAAAAATGAAAAACTATTTCCAGTTTTGATTTCTTCAGTGTGTGAGCTGTCTGTAAAAGATATGACATGGACTTGATAGTCTGAAAATGAGAAGAAAGTTTAGATTCTTCTATGTTTCTCACACTGGAAACTTTGAGACCCTTTTATCAAGACATTCAAATCACTAGTCACTTTGGAAAATCAAAAGCTTTTACACTGAGCCCCTACAGGGTAACAACCAGTAAGACAAGACAGTACAACTGCAATTAAACTGAGACATCGCGACTGCTCTTTTCAAGATGCAACCTTTCCATCCCAATTCCTAAGTGGGAGTTTTTTCATTATTTTTTCATGCTTCTTTAATAGCTTCATTTGGGATTTGAACTAAGAAAAATCACAGTGCTACTGCTATTACATAAGTAGTAGAAAGAGACTGAATACCAAGTAACAACAAAAAAAAAAATGCTGGAGCAGAAGCTTATCCTTCGTTCCTACCATTCATTGTTGGAATGCTGGTTCACTGCTTGGAAAATGGCTCCTGGCACCTTTAAGTCTTTGATTTAAATTAAGGACCTACATTACGGAGTTCATCTCATCTGCTAGAGCCACTCTTTTTTTTGTGGAAATAATCATCAATTATATCCAACACTGTAGCCACGAGTTGTAAAATAACCTTTGGGAGGTCCAAACCAAGTATTGGACAAGGCAAAACACATCATTCCTCCGTAGCAGAAGGCGGCCTGCTTAGCTTTTCATTAGCATGTTGCTCTCTATTGTTGTTTTTTCATCCACATCTTTATCTTTAACCCAATGCTGAATGAACATATGTTCCAAAATCTCAAAGTTTTAGGCTAAACAGAGTTCTAGCCAGACCTAATGAAGGCACACCTGGAGAAGGTGCTCAGCTGCCTCATTTTTCTTATCTTTCTTTATCTCCCTCTCTCTCTTACAGTTATAACCTTTCCTGCCATGTTAAGCCCTTCTTCCTGGGCTGCACATTACATCCGCTACATTGCCCTTAAACTAAGAACATTCCATTTTAAGCAGCTTCCATCAGTCCAAACCTCAGCAACCAAGAAGCTGAGTACAGACGCAAAAGAGATTGGAAAGTGCACAACCAAGAGTGTGGATCCAAAGGAATAGTTTTCTGGTAGCGTAAGGGCAGAAAATAAAGAGGAAATAAAAAATACAATGAGATGATAAGGAAAAGAGAAAGATCTAGCAAAGGAAAAAGAGAAAACAAACCAAATCTACTAGTACCTGATCTTACCTGATCTTTGCTGGCATATTGCAAAAAAAGCCAAGAGTGACAGATTTAGTGAATATGGCTGAGGTTTGGTTCCTTCTAAGCAGTTGAACACTTACTGTCCAGTTGGATTAAAGTTTTTGGGGGGCCTCAGTTAAATCTTGTACTCATATTTTAGCATTTTGACCTAACAAAAAATTTAGAATTATATTTTAGGAAAGAATAAAACAAGCAATTTATCATGCAGATTTTTTCCCTTGTCTGTTTTTACAGTCTGTCTTTAGACCCTTGTGTATAGTTGACAGCTACTAAACTAATAAGAAGATAACAAAAGCCAGTTGATTCTTCTTTAGAAAGCAAGACACAAGTTTGCAGATTTATTTTTTTCTCTTGTACACATAGAACAGCTATTTCCTTAGTCCCTAAATTATCTAACCTTGAACTAGATTAAAATCTCACTAATGGAAGAGTACAACATAAGACCCCTGAAAGCACCATACTGAACAAAGTCATTTGTTGAGAAAAAAATGGCCACTGTTTTTGCAAACTGGTGTATTTCATACACATTTGTGAAATAGAAAACAGATTACCTAAGTATCTCAAGCATATTTTTGCTCTGACACTTGGATAATGAATAAAAGAAAGCTTTAGTGTAGCAGTACAGAAAAACACGCAGCTTTTCTCTGTATCTCCAGCTCAGCAATTGCTTTATTGATTGGTGTTATCACAGAAAAAATTGAACATTTTCAAATTAGAAAACTCAAAAAAAACCCAAAAAACATTTTCCTTTCTCAAACCAAAGGTGACTTTTAGGCAAGTATGGTTTACCTTTATTACTAAACCATGATGAGATATGGATCACAGGTCAGGTTAGGCTTACCCTCTACCTGCGCTACAACTGCTGAAGACAACTGGACTGCAAGGGAACAGCTATCAAGATGAAATACAAGATGCTTGGGTCAAGCAACTCACATAGAAATTCCCTCACATTCTCCTATAGTTTGAAGGTTCAAATTTTTTTCTGCAAGCAGCTATCAGCAAGCTCTTTTAACAAGAGAGATCTTCCTGAGAAACACTGAGATAGTGACAGAGGAAAACTCATATATCATGTGACACCATGGACACTGCCACACTTAGAACATCCTTTCTGCTATCCACCATCTGCTTCCATTTTCACAGGTGGTCTAGAATATGAAGCAAGATAATAATTCACAGTGATCACTTCTCATCCATCTTTCTGACAAGGGCTGTAGGGTAGGGGACCAATCAGATTACCTCCACCCTCCCCACAGAAGACTAATAAAGGTAAAGAAACAACAACTACATTACTCTGCAAAATACTCCGGTATAATGTTCTACAAAGACAACTATGAGAGAGTAAATGCATATGCCATCTATACTGTGCATGATCTCGTTTGCAGTGCATTATAGCAAATACACCCAGCAGCATATTGTTTGGACATCTGGGTCACATTGACTTTTCGGCTGCTTATCATCAAATGCCAAACGTGGGCAAGCACAATTAACATTTGCTTCTTTTATTCTTCACCTAATGAAAAGCATTTCCTATAGGCATTAAAACATAAGAATCTTAAGGAACACAAAAGGCTTCTCCTACTGCAGGATTTGCTTTTAAAATTTAATTTTTCCCCTAAAAGGTCTGATTTCTGATATCAAGAGAGCAAAAGTAGTAAGAATAGAGGTCTCATTTGTGTTTAAAGATGTACCAACCAAAGAGCATCCTAATTAAGGGATGATAAATTGTCTGGGAGTAAAGAAAGACATTCTTATTTTCTAGATTAACTTTTAGTCTCTAGAGTGGACAGATTTTCCAACATAAAGTAGAAAATGTTAGCGGGTTGCAGATTATACGACACTGGTTGGCATCATTTTTTCCAACCTATGGCCTGGCGTGTGTTAAAATCAGCCATTATGTCAGTGCATTTGAACGGGATTAGTGGCAATCCTTGCCATTTTTCAGCTTCTTTGATGTTCTCTTTTGAGCCTGTTACCTATTAATTTCATATTCTGTGAACAGAAATACATTCACATAGTTCTGGTGGCCTTCCAAAGAAGCACTCAGTGCTTTCCGCATACAGCACAGACCACAAAGACAATTAAATGAAAGTGAGATACAATGGTGGCTTTTTTTTTTTCTTCCTGCCTGGATGAAGGATGGAGGAGTCACTGCAGTCCAGCTCTTCATTTTATGTGTTTCTTCTCTTCAGCTCAGTTTCTGCCATTTAAAGAGAATTAGAATCCTTTTTATCATGCCTTCCTTTACAGAACAGGTCACTTATGTCAGTTTTCTATATATTATACTGAACCCATGTTGGTAAACATATTTATTGGAATAAATGAGTCACTACTAAGAACCTCATAATGAAATGGTAATAGTACGTAAGACTTTCTTCTTCAATGCATAAACCTTTACTCCTCTAGCTAGTGGAGTGTCCTCATTTGAGTTCTGAAAGAACTAATTCTTTCAGTGATATTACTTTTCAGCTCAGTCTCTTCTAACCAACTGCACTTTCTGAAGTTAACAGCATATTTTTCTAGACAGTCTGCTTCTAGCAGTGATAAAGCTCAGCGCCTAGAGTTACTACCAAAGATCGGTGTGGAAATCAAAGTCACTGCTAAATCTTGGGTACCGTGTTGGGGGTGCAGAAAGCAAAAGGCTGCACCTGCAAGAAGGAGTGGACAGGACAGGTGATCCTAAACTGATCAGTGAGGGATTCCAACCCAGATACATCATTATTGATATAAAACTGAGGGATCATGAGAGTCAAGCTCTCTTCTTGAATGGCCAGTGTCCGAGGAGGACTCCGACTGTTCAGTCTTCAAGCCTGATCCATGTGTTCCAGAATCCAGTTCCAGAATCCAGCTCCTGAATCCAGTTCCTGTCTGCAGCTGAGTCCACTTTGGAATTTTCCCACTGCCTGCTCCACAGCATCAGCAATGACAGTGATGTAATTGCCATTAGAGGGGTGTGGTTCACCATTAGTTTTGTATATATTTGCACATATCCCATTTTCTTATTATTATTTTCATTGAAGCTGTTCTAGTTTCTTTTCCAATCCTTAAGTCTCTCGGGAGAGAGGTAACCAGAGAGCATCTGTTATTTGTCTAATGGCAGGCCCAGCCTCTAAACCTTGCCATGGAGAATCCCTGGCAGCCTGTGATGGCTACACAGTTGTAAGCAAACCCAATCATAGTTTCCTCCTGTTCAATGGCATTTCAGTCTCAAATATCAATAATACTGTGCCTTTATGGACATAATAAAATAGATTCCATTAGTCTTATAAAGAAGGAAACTTTTGTTTGTCTCCTTAACATAAAAAATAATCTCCCAAGCCTGTCTCAGGGCATTTACTAAGGACCTAAGCAACGAAGTCTGGATCTTTAGTGCAGGAAGATCCTGTTTAGATTAATTTGCATTTTCTTTCCAGCTGACTTTAGTCAAATTACAATATCAAACCTTTTATCCCCCCAGACCACATCTAAACTTCCTAAGAATCTGTGGAAGGTTACAGGCTTACATTAATGGACATACCTGGCTGGACATGAAAGCGGGGAGGGGGGGGGAAGTCAGGAAAAACAGCATTGCAGATTTGCATTAAGAACATCTCTATCTGCCTTCTTCATGTGGTTTCCATTCAGCACTTAAAAAGTCTGCATGGGGAAAAAAAAAAAAAGAAAGAAAAAAAAAGAGAAGTTTTGTTAAAAAGTTCTGCTGTTGCTAAATGAGGTCTCATTTGCATCTGCTGACAAAAGATTTTATTAGCATAACATTGGAAAGCAAATGAAACCAACAGCAGCAAAAGAGCAAACTGTCCTGACAACTTTATTTTTGTTAATGACAACCAGAAAGAAATGCATGATCCTTGTCAGACAAGCTCTAGGGCTGATCCAACTCAGTCTTGTGTCTACTTAAATTTCAGTATTTGACTTCAGGAAGATCATTATTGGGATCCGAGTGTGCAGCATTGGCAGTTACTATAATTTCAAAACACTATCAGCTTAATTAGTTGTGACTTACATTTAGTAAATTCATTCTGTACCTAATTCAATACTTCACTTACCTTCAAAATACCTTCCTTAAAAATTTGTTCCAAAGTCCTGAATAATATTGCAATGAAGCTCATAATCATCCCAAGTTTCCTTTCTGCCTTGCCTTAAATATGCATACTATCCAAGTTTCACTTTTCTTTTATTATGGGAGCTTCTATATCTTAATTTTTATTTTCTTTCTTATCTTTACCCCTTTGTTTCACATGAATTTTGATGCCAGCTAAGGAAAGCATAAGGCTGCTAACATTTCTCAGCTTCAGAGACTTCACAGACAGTATCCTCATAGTATGTTAAATCATAGTTTACAGCAAGTGATGAAGACTCCCTGACCCTCTTGACTAGTAGAGGTAACCTGCTCTATGACCATGCCAAGAAAAATTTTGGCCTGTATAACTTGCATGATACAGACTTCACGGGTATGGATTTGATCTAGTTTCTTCCATATCAAGGCAGTAAGGTTACTCTCAGGCACATAACCACCAACCTAAATGACATCCTAAACAAGCCTCTATCACTGTAACCAGAAGTTTTCAAGGAAGCAGAAGAAAAATAAAATATACAACCACATGAAGTAACACAGCAGACAAGAATGTTTTGTATCTCAATTTTATAATTAATCATCTATTTGGCTTTGAGTTTGCTAACAACAACAAAGGAAACAATGGAATATTATATTGATCTGGAACATAGTCTGAACTTCATTAACAACAGAGAAACCATTTACAAAAGACCTAGCAGGGTTGTAAATGATGAAATAAATATGGAAGAGGGAGGGGGATGGAAGTTAACATGGTACAGTTGGGAAAAAAATAACAGATAACAGAATAATCAACTGGAAGAAGAACGTATTGTTCAAGAGTTAATGTTATTACATATCTATATTCATAGAAGCATAGAATTGTTCTGGTTAGAAGAGATCTTCTAGATTATCAAGTCCAAGCAATAACCCTGCTCTTCCTGGCTTTACAACCCTTTTGGTGAAGAAATTTTCTGTAACATCTAATCAAAACCTCCCCAGCACAACTTAAGTCCATTTCCTCCTGTACTGTTGCTTGCTACATGGGAGAACAGACCAACCCCCACCTCGTTACAACCTTTTTTCAGGTATCTGTAGAGAGCAAGGTCTCCCCTCAGCCTCCTTTTCTCCAGGCTAAACAACCACAGAATTTTTATTATTTTTTTTTTTTTTCCATTCAGTCCAGCTCCAAGCATCCTGCAATGGTGTCTGGAAGACCTACTGAGAACATAGCCCTACTGTATTAGGAGTTGTGTAAAAACAAAACAAAACAAAAAAACAATCAGCTTGAGTCCAGTCCTCAAAGACGACTTTTTTGGACAGCAAATAAGGAAAGCATGGCTTAAACTTACATCATGACATGGACCAAAGAGGTGGACCTCTGCTGTTAATTATGTATAAAGTCACAGCTGTTAACAATGCACTCTTATTCTGTGCCCTTTACAGTTAAACTACTAGAAAAATGCAATTAAATGGGAAAGAAATTAAAACATGAGAATTACAAATAATTTGGGGCTCATTTATATTGACAAATCCAGAGTGCTGAATATTAAAAGTGGGATATGATTAAAAGGTCTTTTCAAACACTGAAAACTTGGAAATTTAAACCGAAATAAATATCAGAAGTACTTTTGAAAGGCAGAGAGGAAAGGGTTATGTATTATTAACATCAACAGAAAATTGCCCTCAGAGGCAAAACCTCTGTGATATTAGCATATCAAAAAGTGATCAGGTTGTTTTTTCTTGTGTAACAAGATCCACATATCTGCTTCATATCCAAGAGTAGGAAACCATAACTACTTTACCAGATAGGTAGCATTTCCTCATGTGACTTCATCATCAGAAAACAACCAACCGAACAAACAAATCATCCAAATGTTACAGAATCTGCCTCAATCCCTATTGACATCAAGCAGAAATTAGGTTATGTTAAGAGAAAATTGCATTTTCCAACCCACACTACTGTATTTTCCTTCCAGTGTATTTATATATATTAAAGCAGATAGTAAGAAGTCTTGGTCCTAGTTATCTGTTATGCAAATGACAGAGTATTGTTTAACACTTCAGTCGCTTCTATAAGCCACTTTGTAAAGAGGTGTTTTGGGTTTGGAATTTTGTTTACCATAGGTTTGGAAACTGATTTAAAGAGAGATGTTCTTTCTGAGTTTTACTGCTGTGGTAATGTTCACCCCTTCTAAGCTAGGCCCTATTTTTTCTGCCAAAATCTAGAATTACTCGCTAACCAGCAGAATCTGACTTAAAACTTTTATCCTCAGTACTGACTTCCACAGTGGCTGTCACAAATAGGCACTGGAGGGTAATTAAACCAACAAGATTGCAGCGAGTGGAAAGCCTGCTTATCTTGTACTTGTCAGCATGTATGTAACACAGCTTTCCTCTCTGCCAGGAGCCCCTAAAGCTCTGCGAAATTGGAACCTCCTGCTTCAGCTGATTGTTTGGCAAATTGTTCTTGTGCTACAGCTGAGTGTAGTTTTTTTGGCCACAAATTATTTTTACAATATTTAAAAAACACAACCCACTAACAGTGAATTTTTTTTTAACATACGATTTTGGTGAAGTGTTGGTTGGTTGAGTGTCTTTATGCAAAGTCCATTCCAACAAAAAGAGTGCTGTTTACTCCAACTGTTTTGAGCTGGACTGAATGAAGAAAAAAAATATTATTTTCTGAATTGCCAGTGATTCTAAACACTTCAGTGAGGTCTATCCACTGCTATCTATAATCTTTGATGAATACTATGAAGTATCTAACTGAAGCTGCCATGCAAATTATTATTATAATTTGCATGCAAATTATTAAAAGGAAAATCGGTGAGAACCAACTCTGAAGTCACCATCAAAGTCTAGGGGAAGAGGGTTTTTTTAATGTTAAGTTTAATCACAAAAGGTGTCACATCCTGTGGTCTTCATTCAGACAAAGAAACTTCAGTGAAAGTTTTGCCTGAGAAAACAGTTCACTGTTGGGTATATTACTGATATTAGGATCCATATCAAGTTAAAAACTGATTGGAAGTTATCTGCTTTGTCTCAAACACAGCCATAGATAGTGTGGTCATTCTGGGGCTTCAGAGAGTCAACTTTCTGAACAGCTTTTGCATACTGGATGAACTTTCCGATTCTTAAAGGATATCTGCTTTTCATGTCCTTTATTAATATTATAAATTTGTGATTATTAGACCAACAGATTAGAAAGCAAATTATCTGGGATCAATTCTGACTGTTTGCTACGTATCATGAGGAAAGCACTTTTTTCCTCCCTCTATTTCCCGCTCATTCACTTCAACTGTTAAGGAATACTGAAGAATACAAAGAACTGTTGACTACTCTTAAATCATTTGTATGGCAGGGTTTTAGTTTTGCTCTGGTCATCTGCATTGTATTGTTACACAACTGTTGAAGATCTCTGCATTTGCATAAAGTTTTTTATGATTTGTCTCTGCTTAAACAAGAGCCAAGATAGCCCCAGCAGCCCCATAGTGCAATGGGATTCAATGAAGACCCCTGGGTAGGTTTGAAAACTGGCTGCATTTAGGTACAGTGATTACAGACAAATGTTTCTCATGAGATCATCTGAATAAATCTGCATTTTAGGAAGATACAAGCAATACTGAAGTAAATATACCTGATACATGCACAATAACAATGATTTTGATCTAACAATGCAGTTCTACATGCCATTCATTGGCTTGTAATGGCCACCAGATACAATAACAAAATGGGAAATTAGGTGGGGAATGTATTCAGTACAGAACTTAGTTTCTAAAAAATAACAGCAGCATTGCTGGCTATAGGAGCTAACAGCACAACTAATTAAATTTATGTTGATCCTGAATCAATCTCTTCACTGTGAGGCAAGTCAATGCTTTTCATAGCAAAAACAGAGAATTTTTAAATGGTACATAACAACTGTACATAACAATTGACATTTTTATTACGTTCTTACCCTGTGCCTGAAGTGTTAATCAGCCATACTGCTCCTATTTCAAGAGAAGCTTTCTTCAGCAAAGTTCAATCTTACATTTTGCAGCTAAAAGAGAATTATACTCACCATGATCAAAATAGAGTAAGGGAATGAAAAAGCATTCCTGCTGCTCAACGTTGCCTTTTGCCTAAAATGCAAGGTGTTTTTTTCTAAGGAACACGGGATATTTGAAGTAAAGAGAGTTAATGGTTGAGGGGCTGAGGCTGGAGGGAATACTCACAAAACTGAGTCAAAGAGACAAAGGCAGATGAACAACACCTGATAAAGGTCAAGCACCACAATGAAGAATTTTATACCTGTTTTAAAGTGTAGAGGCTGTGCTTCTACAGTCTCCAATATATCCAGATGCGTTATTCATCTATTGATGGTCAACCTTAGTCAAAGTAGTCAAAGTTGTTTGATTTCCTTTGGAACGTATCAATTCGCCAATGTCAATATGCAATATGAGGCATTTATTGAACCTTAGACTATTACAGAATAATTATTGCTATATCATTTATTATACTATATAAACCTTCTTATAAGTAACCAGAATGGACAATATTTACAACATGGGACAAATTTCAGTTTTCTGAAGACAATTTTGTCCTTCTGAATTTAAGTTCACTTAGTACCTACAAAAAAAGAGCAAGTAACATTATCATTGCTAATTGAGAAGCAAAAACAAACAAAACACAAAACAATAAAGTGTTTCTGAGCCTTTGAAATAAATACGTTCAAATGAATCAAATAAATTCACATTAAAAACTTAATTAATACTGTTCATGGTATTTTCTTAATTGTTTTTCTATGTGAATACTTTCCGGGTTCCACCCAACATCGGGATCTGGCAAAGATACTGAAATAAGTCCAGGCAGGACACTTTCATGCTCTTTCCAGCTCCCATCAAGCTTCTGGCATGGAACTTGTTCAGCCGTCTGTGGGACGAGAAGAAGAAAGTGGCAGTGAAAAGAGCATGTGCATGACAGCAGTTAGTCAAAGTCAGTCCAATGAGGAGACCAATTATGACATTCAAAGCCACAGAAATAAATGCAGAAGAAAAACACGTCCTAACTCAGTGCAGTCATCCTAGGATGTGATCTTTCTGATTGTGCCTATTGTTCTATAGCATGAACTGGGACAAGACCTAAGCCTTTGGCCATTTTGTGCAGAAATGTGTCAATAATTGACATTTTGAAGACACATTAGCAAAGGTCTAGCTGGAATAACTTCATAAAGCAGATTCTATGTGATTTTGAGAATTTTAGGCACCCTTGAGTTAATCAGAAATGAAAAATACCCAGTGCTGCTTTGGATCAGATGCTCTTAAATGCAAGAAGAGCTGAGAATTTGGTTGAAAACAGGTAGTAGCCTGACACAACTGCTATGTAACAGCTCATTAGTGGTTTCTGCCTGCTCCAAGGAAAGTTAGTAGATATTTATTTGGTATGGACACATCTGGATACAATAGAATTATAAAATAGGCTAAGAGAAAAATGAAATAATAGAAGATCGTGTGTACAGTTGTTCAACACAGTTGGGCTCTGGTACAAAAGAGATGTGATGGTCCCTTTCCTGTAAAAATAAGAATACAGGTGAGAGGAGTTACTTCTGTACTTTCCATTCCTGAATATGAGCTTATAGTAGAAAACAAGTAGCAAAATATTTATTACTTTTTGACTTACAGATGCAGAAACTCAGCTGTCCAAGAACCAAAAGCAAATCCCTCTCAAATTCAGGCTTCTTCTGCTGACAAATCAAGATGGTAGTTTAATGTTCCCTTTCTCTCTTCATGTGAAGTGTACAGTGCTCTCTTGCAAGTCCATCTTTACAGAAAAAGCCAATACCAAGAGAAACTGGGTTTATGCCTCAACCCTCTGTGCCAGACGATTGTTTTAATGATTCTTTCTTTTTTTACGTGTCATTGCATGACATTACATGTTCTTCTACAGCTGAGGAAGGTGATGCAGTACAATGATAAATATTTTGTCTTACAAGTTTGGGGGGGGGGGATTAATCACACATCTAGCTTTGCTAGAACAAACAAAAGCAAGCATTTTTATTCCAAAACACATCTCTCTAAGTGTCCAGATTATGTTCCATGGGTCAGTTTTAACATCACAACAGGCAATTTTCATCAGAGCATTAAGATTTTTTTTTTCCCTAAACAAAACATTTTGTCCCCCAGGGTTCACAGAATAATTTAGGTTAGAAGTGATATCTGGAGTTCATCTGATTTAATCGCCTGTTCAAAGTAGATTACTCAGGGCCTTGTACATGTGAGTTTTGAATACCCCCAAGGATGGATATTTTACCTCCTCTCTGGGCAACTTGTTCTAAATATCTGACTTCCCGTACTGTGAATATGTTTTTTTCTAACAGCTAACAATTTCATTTGTTGGCACTTGAGTCTGTTGCTTCTTACTTCTTGCTATGTACCGCGAAGCAGCATCTGTCTTCATTTTCTTTAAACTCTCCCCTTAGATAGCTGTAGACAGACACAAGGTCTCCTCCCTTTTGCCCTCCCAAAGCCAGCTCTCTCACCCTCCTCCTGTGCTTCAAGTGCTCCAGTCCTGGTGGCCTTCCCCTGAGCTTGCTACAGCACATCAATGGACAGCCACACTTATCTCCTGGGAATCCCAGGTCCTTTTTGGTATAGTTGTCACTTAACCCTAAAGTAAAACAAAAAAAACCCAAACCAACAAAAAGGAGTTAATATTAATATAATTCTAGTGAAACATCCGAGTGCTTTACTTTCCAGGGTCTTCAAAGTCTACAAATTCTCTTCCTGAAGAGCTTGGATTTGGTCTTAAAAAATGACTGGGCAAAGATTCAGAATCTTACTAATGCCCTTAGAACACAAAAACTACAATTATAGCATCCTTGCATGTGTTACTGGGGCTGTTGTACCATAACATTGCATGAGGAGTAATGAATCAGGTATATTTACTTCTCAGTCCAATGCCATGTCTTAATAATATATTTTTTATGTCAAAATGAATTGACTCTATGTGAGTAATAAATAAAAGCAGTAATTTCATTTGCTTCATTTACAAATAACTTTGGGCTGAAACCAAACTATTTAAACTGTTGTTTAAAAAGGTCAGCTAGCCAGTATTTATTATAGCCAAGGGACTCTCAGCTTACATAATATTGAAACACAGGAAGAATTTCTAAAGGAACTCTTTTGAAAGAAGGGCCTTCTGGGGAAAGGATTATGCTGTCCTCATCATTTTGGGGGGGAAAAAGGGGGGGGGGGGGGGGGAAGAGGGAACAAAAAATTTTTTATTCATTAAAAGTTTTAAAACGCCTTTACAACCTTTCAATTGCATATAATTCCTGTATCAGACTACTTATTTTGTTTGCTGATTTAATTTTGCAGATCATAGAACAAATAATTAGTTAGATAAAATTATGCTGTTTGTTGTAAAACTAATGGATCCAGGTGGTGTTCCTGTAAATCTCCGACCTCCTCCAATGACTGTATCCAGCATTACTTATTAAGATTAATCAAATAATCTCCTTAGACCGTGTTCTTGTGGTAAGTACCAGTAGAACCTTCACACACATGCAGTTTCCAGGGGCAGCTTGCTCTCTCTGTGTTAGCATCACTGCTTTCCACTGCTAGTTTGTGAGTTTGCACCATTGACCTTGGTGAGTGAATCAGTGCTTTCCTCCTGAAGACATATATTTTGTATACTACAAACATACACTTTGTATACTACAAGTTGTCATGCAGCAGTTCCACTTAAAACATCAGTAAGAAGAATATGCTAAGGAAAGTCACACTACTAGATATAAAACACTCAAGGATTTTAATTTTTTTTTTCCAACCACAATGAAGAATAATTTGCAGTTTATGAGCAAGAATTTTCCAAAAATGAAGTATTCTAACCCTCTCCCAGAAACACAAAAACACAGCAATCGGGGCTGGCAGCTGGCATGCTAAATTTCAGCTGGGTAAAATTAGAAATGCCTCACATGTGGGAGCTTAGGAATTGAATTTGCCTAGCAAAAATGCAACAGTTCTATGTACAAACACTTCTGTTCTAAGAGGTTTTAAGCTCCCTCACTACCACAGAAGTTTATTTCCATCTTTATAAACTACAATCAACTATTTTTTGTCCAAGGCTTGTATTAATATCTTGTTACAAGAAAGACCAGTTGCCCTACAGTAATTTATTCCTTTTTTTCTTTGCAATTGCATCTTCTGTTAGTATTAGGCAAACATCTAAACTAAAAGTACATTCCATTTTCATACATTCCTTGCTGAAATCAAGGTGTGCCTCTCCTAGGTACTCTTGTTCAGCTGACATTCCCAGCAAATGATTGCTGACACTAGTCACAGGCAATCAGCTTTCCCCTACAAAGCCAAAGCAGTGCATTAGAACCATCCACACATGTGCACTTCACACTTGAGAAACAGAAACACATAACAGATAATGCTGGTTAATAACAGACACATCTTCAAATTTTTAATAAACCATTACCAACAACGGCAGGTAAACAAACTAACTGAGCAGCATTGTCTTTTCCAAGAAGTTAAAAGAGCTAAAACAGAGTTTAGCAGTTTTTAATCGTGAAATGAGTTCTCACTAGAATTGCCTGCCTGCTATTTACGATTTCCGTATTTCAAGAGTTCTCCTGTAATGAAGCCACAAACCCACCAGGCATTTGCCTCTATTGGCTTTTCTGGAGTTCACAGATCCAGCAAGCGGCTTAATCAGGAAATACGTTGTTCCTCTTATGACATTATTTGCATGCTTATGTTCCCCTCAGCCTTATAAGGAAGAAGAATTTGGTCACGGCTGAATGCTTCTGCAAGACGCATTCCTTTGTCACTGCAGTCAGAGTGACACATGCAACCTGGGAACTTCTCGTTGAGGACACATTATAGTAAAGATGAATATATCCCGTAGAGCAACCTTCCTGTCAATCAACTGCATGCCTTCGTACAGCTCCTGCTCCTACCTTAGTCTTAGTATTTCACACGATGTTCAGTTTGGTCTATACCTTTAAATGGCATGTGGCCTTTTTATGAAACTAGAAGGAGAAACCATCACACCTCTAGGTAATTTGTTCCAACTGGTGATCACGCTCATTACAAAAGCCATGCTTATTTCTCATTTGAATTTCTCTGACCAGTTTTGAGACACTGTGGGTATGTCTCTCTCTAGAACAAGGCTCTGTTCTTCCCCAACTTTAACCTAACTTGGGCACTTCTCAGTTTCTTTGAATGAATTGAATGCTGGAGCATTTCAGATATCTTTCTCTACAATGTTTCAATGCTAAATTTATTTTGATCTTATTCTGATTTTTTTGGTATTCTTCCCTCCTGTGCTAACAGATACAAACCGATACAAACCGATACAAAATGATGCCAATCTTCCCAGTTCTGTAGAACAACAGAATCACACATCCCTTTTTACTGCTGCTCCTGTATTTATAAAAGTTAACAACTGCAGTAGCCATTATATGTAAATAAAGTTTTGACATTTTTCTCACTACAATGCCATAATCCCTGTTAATGTTCACACCCTACAGAATTTGCATGCTATACTGATCTTCCCTCTCTTTGAGCCACAGCCCTTGTGAGAAATAAACTGGCTTACATGGAGAAAAAAACAAACAAACAAACAAACAAAAACCCAAAGAGGAAAAAATCGTAGGATGAGCCTCAGTGAAGGTTTAAAGACAATTTGCTGCTTATCCACTGAGCTTGGTAACTGTCAATTATGAAACACTAAGAACTATTAAAAAGTCATTTTCTGAAACATAAGAATCACATATTTTGTCATTGCTCTGTGTAAAGGAAGGTCAGCTTTATTTTTTTGAGGGTAAAAACCTAAACCAGGGCTATGAAATAACGTTGCTCATACTTCTGCATTACAGAAAGACCATCTTCCAAGACTCACTTCGTAAGTTAAACTCCATTTATTCTGAGAAACAGAAATCATATGATCTCTTCCGAAGCTCTTCATGAAGCTACAGCTATCTTGACACTATGATCAGCTAGAAGACAAACTACAGCCATACTGTTTAAAAAAGAAACTCAAAACACCACACTGTCTCCAATCCCCTTCCCGTTAATTTTTAGCAATGAAAATAGATCTTCTAATCTGTACCTTCAGATCTGTATTCTGTCGCCCTGAGCAGTACAGGTGCCCAAAATGCAGATAAAAGTTCATAGATGTCTTCAGAGGTCATGTGTTTTGGGGTTGTTCCCTTTTTCTTCTTTCTAGTAATCTACAAGACTCCTGGCTATAAATTGTTCCTTCTAGCAACCACATGCCATGATTTCTCTGGCTATTTTTATTCATTAATACCAGCTGCTTCGCAGTGCCTGGAGGTAACAGAAAAAATATGTATATGTGTTTTAACCATATGGTAAAAAATGATGAAGGTCTTTTATGTAGGATAATCCATATAGCTGGGGTAAAATTCACTCTTAGGCAAAGACCAGGCTAAGAGGCCTGTTCTCCACTTGAACTTTCAAAGACCCAAAGCACTTCAACTTTTTGAGCCAAATCCAAATGTGTACATTTGCATTGCTGCCATGAAGGCAGCAGAGCAACACCCATTTCCACCAGTGTAGATTTTCTGATCAAGCAGTAAGCAAACCTTTATTAGCCCTCTGTACAGAGATAGATTTTACCATTGCTCTTGAAGTTAGAATAGTAGAGGCTCCCTCCTAACAACAATTAAGTCATACTACACTTTGATTCCGTAAGTGTTCTGCTGCCATCATTGCTAAAAAAGAACAGTTTTCTCTGAGGTTATCTAGTTCCAAAGTTCAACATATATATAAAATTAAAAATGGGGATGAGATGGCTGCAAAAATAATGTATTCAAAATGACACATTCTAATTGTCTAAAGTATTAAATAAAATCAAGGACATTAAGTGCTAGCACATAGTCAAGTGCAGAAGGCTTTACTTCTGCAAATACTAAGTTTGTGCACAATAGCAAGTTTTGCACCACTTAACCAAAACAGGCCCAAACACAGAATCATAGGACACAACAGAACAAAACACAACAAGGTCAAAATAGAGAGGCAAATGTGGTTGACAGAAGAGTAACAACAAAAGGAGGTGGAAAAGAGTCATGCATATGTTTATCCAGGGGTACTATTAGGATCCCAAGCTAAACTAATTCCAGGAATCTATATTGATTTATTTTTCCACAGGTTACAGACTACTCTACATGACCCTTTTCATTCCAATCTCCTTTTCTCCCTTAATCTCCAAGAAATTTCTCAACACTGAAAAAGATATTGTTTGCCCTTCCTCACTGATTTTCATAATACTGAATTTCAATATGCAAAACTTGGTTGTACAGCATATATTTTTTTCCCAACTGCCAGAAGAAAAAAAGAGTGACAGGATCTAAAAAATCATGTATTATTTCTGCCAGAGGCTATGCATCTGTCCTTTGCACAGAATAACCAGAATAACCAACTGCTTGTCTGATTAAGCAATATGGCATCCAGCTCATTCTTCCCTATCTGTATTAGCCTGCAATCCCAACAGGGCTAATCATGTGGTTTTGTCACTGAAGAAAACAGACGAAACTCAACAGAAACATATGTTGTGGTTAAAATACTTCTTCTATTTTCACATATCTATATATATCTATACATGTATATGCAAACACAAATACCGAAGTAGCTCTTGAATGTGAGCAACACTGAAGAAAAAATAAATATATGCTTCCTATTTGTCAGTTCATTATCAAAAAAATCTTTATATTACAGGCAGAGTTAAAAAAACAAACCTCTCTTGTATTTCTCATTATGTGATTCCTACTAAATAAAATTTCACACTGGAGCCCTACAGAACTAATTCTGGAAGTCAGAAAGGATCAGAAACTAACTCACCTCTTGATAAGTGAGGGTAAAACTCATCCAGTAAGACAATTTCACCATGTTGAGTACACCTTATTCACTCATCAGGAAACTTGTCCTGTAGAAACAGGCTAGCATTTCTAGTACTCCTTCCCAGTAAATGAGAAATCATCACAGCATGAAAAATTAATGCAAATTCAGTTTCAAAAAGAAAATCTTACTTCTAAAGATGGCTCAAGATTTATGTCTGTTTTTAATGCTAACCCAACTGGTTAAGCCACAAGTATGGTTTATGGGTCATAAGGATAAGTATCATTAAGTATATATAAGTACAAACAAAAAAACCAGAAGTGATAGAAGTTAAATTTGACTTGTTCTTCTGAGAAGCAATGAAAAATCTAACTGTAGAAAGATTAATCTAGTCTAATTTGAGCTCCCCAAACTCTGATGAATAAGAATTCCCAAAGATGAAACAGAACCCTATAACACTATATATTGTACCACAGAAACAAAAATGCAAATATTTTTGCTTAGGACCTACAGTGAGAGAAACAATAATTCATTATTTTCTCTATGATATAAGTAGATTGATGTCATTACACTCAATGTAGGCTTCTGTCAGCAGGAAATAAAACAAAAAACAACCAAACATCAGTGACCAGGTATCTCTTTCTTAAAAAGAATAAAATGGAGAGTGGAAAGCACCACGTTTCAAAAGTTCTGCTCAGATAAATATACACAACTGTCTGCATAAAAGGAAGCTTAAATAAGCCTGTAATTAAATCCTACTCAGTTCCTGCTTTTTTATTTGGGCAAAAGATCAGAGCAAATGCGAATAAGCGTGTCCCATATGAACAGCAGGTCTGGCTGGTATTTAATTCTGAGGAACACCAATACAGTTGGTCCTGCTTGTTCAGCAGAACTCTGCAAAGGGAAGGCTTTTATTCTTCTACACATACTTACACAGAATGTTCAATTTTACCAAACAGGACAGAAGGGGGAAAAGAAACCCCTCAGCAACTGCTGAAGTTGAAGACAACATTCCCATCTTCCAGTTAAGCCATTCTCATACACAAGACAGCAAGGCCTGTTCAGCAGTGTCAGGAAAAGATCAAGTACTGACTCCTGCGGTGAAACCACAGTGCCCTTTTTTTGCACTCACAGAATGACTTCTCCAGGGCCAAGATTTACCTCTGAACATAAGAGGGTACCTGCCAGCACCGACTGCTGCAGGAAGAAGATCCAAGTGATTTCAAAGTCTACCAAAGCAAGAACATGCTAAGGCAGCTGTTCCCATAGCAACCTGGTTTCACAGAAGCCTGCATAACATTTTGCACTGCACCCACTAAATTAATCCCAGAGCATGAGCAGTAAAGGCAGATCTGCTGTTATCCCCTCGGGAATGACATCATCTAATTAGTGAAAGGTCAACACACCCACAGAGAGGCTGTAACAGAGCTCCCAAGACACACTCCTGTGTAACAACCACCAGTCTGCAGATGCAGCTTTGTATTTTCAGGCTGGGTTGAAAACACTGATGGTACCAGAGACAAGGGAAAAATCTAAAACGTTAAGGAACTTCACACTTTCCAAGTGCACATTTCTGTCCTCCTACAATTTAAAAGTGTTATCAATGAAAACAACTTTTTAGCAGCTCTCAGATTAAGTGAAAATTAGTTTAAAATCAAGAAAAAATGACACTCAGTTATTTGAACAAACTCAATCTTGCAGTTTTTATGCTCAAGACCAATGTTAGTGAAAACACTACATTCCTTCAGTATTTTTTTCTGTGCTGATGTGAAGTTTTAATGTTCCTCCACACCCTGACACTCATGGCAGGATTGGTATGTTACTACTTGGAGAACAGCAGGCTTCACTCTTGCTCTTTGTTTCCAATGAAATGGGTAACAAATACACCTTTTTATTTCCCAGTTTGTGCATCAGTACCATGGATGGTGTCAGAACAGTTCTGGGAACATTTTGCAAATGAAGTGCTACCAGATGGATCTTAATTGTGTCATACTGCAAACAAGGAGGCTTTCTTCACTACCATGATTATTTATCATTTTACCTTAAAATACCGAAGAGTCACAACCTTTATGTCAGATGAGTAGCAAACAAGGTTTAATCCCTTTAATCTGTATTGCTCAGGGAATCCTTAGAGAAAACAGAATATAGAAAAATTGAGAGAAAATCTACTTCCAGATGTGGCAAAATTCTCTCAGCAGGTCTCACACTTACGTTGCCATTTGGTGTTCCACAGATAGAAACACAGAAGTAGAGATAAAAGCATGTGGAAGTGAAGCAGTGGCACCTATCTTTACCATCTCCCTGGCTACGTCAGGAGTTTCTGCCCAATATGGAAAAACCTCAGGATTTCTGGAGCTGCAGCTGCTCCAGCGTTCACAGCTCTCCTTAAAAAGCAAAAGGTTTACTGGGTTTGGTTAGGATGGAGTTAACTTTCTTTCCAGCAGGCCACATGGCACTGCATTTGGATTTGTGACTAAAACAGTACTGGTAACACTCGCTTTGGCTATTGCTGGACAATGCTTGCACAGTATCAAGGCACTCTCTCACCAAATAAGCTGTTGTCTGGAAGCTATGGCATGAGAAGCAGCAGCAGAGGCATAGAGATGGTAAACTAGGACACTAGTTCATGCTACAGTAACTGTTGCTTTCAGCTTCATGAATATGAGGGGGGAGGAAAAAAACCCAAACAACCCCACACCCATAAAACCACAGACCACAAAAGCATGCTCCAGAGATATTAAAAATAGCAAAGTTCACTGAAAAGCATGCTCAGGAAACCCAAATAATCTGGCTGTGAAAGAGATCCAGCATCTGTCACAGTGAGAAAGCAGCTCAGAGTCCAAAGAGAACCAGCTCCTGGAGCACCACAAAGATAGCCACACTCCAGGTAAACACTAAGTATAAAAGGTCAAACCCCTCAGGCCCAAGACAAATAATCCCAAAGCAGCCAAGGTTAAAGCAGCAACCACACCCAGACAATGCTTGTTTTTCTAATAAGAAAAGCAAGTGGAAGAAGATGAGGTACTCCACATGATTTCTTCTTACACTGACAAGGTTTAACGTTTTGTGAACACAAGACTGTTCTAGATGAATATTCCACCAAATTAAGTAGTGATATTTGTCTTGGTTCCAACTTTATATCTAACGTACAAGAGATCCAGTCCCAAAGTTCAGGGTCTTGGTTCCTCTTTTGCTCCACTTCTTAAACTGGAGGTAAGAGTTTTCTTGCCTTCAGTTGCTTGCCTTCTAAGCCCTGGTTGGTTTGGAGCTGTAGTCTTAGCTTTCACTGGGTTCTTACCTACACTTGTGACAATGTACAAACCCAAAGAGCCAAACGTACTAGCAACTTTCTTGTATGTGGTGGATGTAAAACTCCATTTATAATCTTCTTTTATTCTTTCAATTGTATTCTTGCTCCTTTGAATGCTTCTGTACTTTGTAATTTTATATAGACAAAAATCCAAAAAGAGGAGTTTGCAAGTGACATGCAGGTGAAAAAAGTCATTTAAGTATGTCTAAATGAAAACATGTTTTTGCTTGTTTGAAACTGTCTAGCACAGTATCCAGATAGCCCACAATTTTCAGTTCATTGCCAATACTCAGCAAACCTCCACATCGAAGACAAGGCAACTGTTTGAGAGAAAACACATTGGTCCCACTACAAGAGACAGCTTTAAGTATGGAAATTCAAAGATCAGGATGTTTGTGTCATTTTTCAAGTACATTAAATAAATCTTTTCCTCTGAAAAATCACTGAAGAATGTTCATTAAAATTGTAATGTTCCTTGCAAAGCCATTTCATTGTGGAGCTCAGATGAGCATGCAGATACTTAAAAATACTCACAGCAAAAGAGAAAAAACTGAAGAATCACTGCCATTCTGAGTGTCTCTAACTACCAAGTAAGGCAAACAGATTTTCAGTTTTCAGAAAAAAAACACAGTGTTTTTCCTTGAAGAAATAATGAACAAAGGAGTTATAAATAACTGTCTCTAGTGAAGTGTCAATGATACTTAGAATTTTGCACTGTACTTCTGATGTTGACTCTGATGGCATGTTTATTGCTCTGCTGTCACATAGCATGATAGGAAATTTTTGCTCATATAATTACAACACTGGATCTTTCAGACTGTATCCTAGTTTAAATATAAACAAGAATAGTGCTAAACTTTTTCCTAGTGGAAAGTTATGCCTAAACATGATCTTGTCTCATGATTGTCTTCATTGTGTGGAAACAATTGAATCAAGTGATAAAAACATTGTTTTTCACAGGTGGTAGATTAACTAAAACCAAGGCAGAACTCAATGACACACGAGCAATCCTGCACACAGCCTTCCATGACCTGTCCAGCTGCAGGTTTCCATTCTACAGCAAGCAACAAGACCAACGTTTAAGGGACAAGGGGTGTTCTCTGCTTCCAGTAAAGCCTTTGAGAAAGCTGTTGATGAACTCAAATAGTACCAATGCTCCAAGGAGCACTCCTGAAATCAGAGGAATGTTTCCATATTAGAGGAGTGGGTTTGTCCTCAGGAAAAAAATGTCATGTTTTGCAATAAATAAAATTCACCAGTGATGTCCAGAAGATATTAACACATGGGTCGTGGTGTCTATCATCTGTTTCATCATAACCATTGCAATAAACTTGCCTACCAATCATTGCAGAAATAATGGATTTAGACCACAAAAATCCAGACACAAGTCATGTGAATGGAAATCTCAGGTGTTCAGCAAAAACTGAAAACTCCCAGCTTAGATTGCAAGTTTTTTACTTGCAATCACACCTCCTGTTATGAAATGAAAATAAGTGGATATGGCCAAATTGTTTGTTTTCTTCTCATACGATGCAATTTAGAGCGATGAAAAAATACAGAAAAGAACAGCTTTGTTTGCAGAGGATAAAAGCAAGATTTGGGCTCTATTTCCATCCCACTGAACTTCACACTGAAACAGATCTATTTTCTTTTTCTCCTTTTATACATAGGCAGGTAGTGTCCTGACTACAATCATACTTCAAAGCATTGTGTAGATGGATTTTAACATGAAGGTTGGGTGACAGTCCTTAGACTGAATCCAAGGCTCCTTGAGTTTTATAGCATATAAAAATCTCTGTATTCTCTGTTTTAAGTTGGAGCCATTTACTGTCTAAGAATTCCAGATGTGGCTTTAAAGCACTGTTTTCTAGCTTTCAGTGTAGTTGCCTTTTCCCCTCAACTTCAAAATGATATCAAGATGAGGTTTCTAGGGCAAACAGCTCTGGAACTGTTGAAGGCATGATTCTGGCTCATGCAACTATATACCCTCCCATAAGGAAGAAAAAAGTGATTTTAATAAAAACTAAATAACAAAAAGATACAGATAAAAAAAAAATAATTCTAATACCACAAGAGCAGACACAGAGCTTGCAGGAGACACAAGGAAAACCCTTCAATGGACACTTCAAAAGCCTAGTAAAAATCCAGCCACATTCATAATCAAAAAGGTTTTTGTGAAATGAAAAAGCAAACTTAAAAGAGGCCCTGCTATTCCAGCCCTCAGGCTTTCTTCAAGGTAAAGCACCACAACTGAGCAGAACCCCAGTACAGTCTGCCTTTAAGTCACATGTTTACCCAACACCTGTTTAGCTGCTGGCAACTCTCATATCCAACAAATTGACCATTGAAGGCTTTAAATTTGGACATCTAACTGCTCAGCTCCATCTTATAAAAACTCTGAACATGAAAAAAGTGGAACTAGTGTCACTTCTTAACAGCATCTAGAGCAGGAGTTTTGGTTATCATGTTTTCAAGACCAATTCATAAAGAACAACAAAATATTAATGCTGAGCTATTGGTTGCTTTCATTCTAGCATTTAACTTGGCCAACTCACTCCAGGCTGAAGTCCCTATTATTTTAAGGGTGGTGGTGAAAGATTCTGTGTCAGGTCTGAGGAGCAGAGTACCATTCCAACACATTTCTTCCTAGCATTCAAGCACCACAGTAAATCCTGTTTGTATAGATGGATAAACAGGCAGGCATGCAAAGTTAAATGAAGATGCAGTTTCTATCTTATGTTTTCCTGTGGATTCTCCTATATTAAGTGAAGAAATAGTTTTCCCTTTCCCTGTCTGGAAATGGTGGCATAGGTGCAAGTAAACTTACCTTCTGACTCACAGGGAAGAAGAGATGAGGGCTTTTTATTCTGTGTTCCTACAGTGCCTAGCACAAAAACCTAAAGTTTCATGACCAGAAATACAAGGGATGCTGTGTGTGTAAATACTGGGAACAACACACACAATTGTTTTTGAAGCTGTCAGTGTTTACAGGGAAAGAGAGTAGCAATACATTGATTAGCACCTTTAATCTGTCAGGAAGGGAAAAGGATCCGGACGACTCTGTTAGTATTTGGTCAGGATGCTCAAGGTAACCTTTATTCTCTTTGTAGCATGGAAAGGCAGTAAGTTTAACCCCCTCTGAGGCCCACCTGTGGAACTTTTGGAAATGAAGGAAATATGAAATGCAAGGAAGATCCAAACCCAAGCCAATTACAGTGTTGGCTACACAAATCATGGTAGCCCTGTTCTGTTTCCACCACCACCACGGTCAACACTCCCACTTATTTTCCAGACTTCATACAGCATATGTAGCATTTTTAAAACATTAACTTTTCTAGACTTTCACCTGTGCTTGCTATTCTGCCAAAATATTTTCATTATCTTTCATCATAACCAGCAGAAGAATCAAACCTGACAGTAAAGAGTCCACACTCCAACTTCCAAGAGCAAATCTCATTTTTGCAGCTGATAATTCTTGTTCACCTTCATAGTTAAACTTGAAGTTTTGCATGAACAGCTGCACACAGATGAACTGACTCTTTCTTCTGGATTTCACACATCCTACATATTGATACAATCTAAAAAGAAAGCCAAGTTTGAAGAAAATCTGTTCAGCAATTTTGAAGAAATAAGCTTTACATTAACAGAACACAGTCACAAGTAATTCTCGTGGTTCACTAACAAACATGCCTCTGGTCTTTGTCCAGTTCTGCCTTGCTTTCTATCAGAGGTAAGAATCACATTAAAAGATACTTTCTACATCTCTTCAAAGAGACAGAGGAAGAGAAGGAAGTAATTCCCAAAGTATCTGTCTTAAATATTACCATGAACAAGTAAACAAATAATCCAAGTAGTATATCCAGTATACAGGTCCTCTCATCTCAACCTTCCCTTTGTCCAAAGAAGTCTAGAAGAGATGTTTCATCCAGGCTCAGCAGCAGGCCAGTATCAACATTCTAAAACCAATTTTGAGCTGGTTCCTCCTATAAACAGTTTCATGACAAAAGTTGTTGAACAGTAAGTTCCTGTGAGAAGGAGGACAGGTTTAGAGGGGTTATGACTGTTCCACTGATTACCTGCAAATGCTTGAAAAGATCCCAACAGGTCAGTGCTACTCTACACTTAAAGAAGTGTTTTGCTTTTCATTTTTTATGTTGGGCTTTTGCAGTTAATGTTTCACATACTGAACTAAGCAACTTCAAGATTTTTGAAGAATCCTAGCAGAACATATGCTTTGTTTTTCAAGCAAGCAAAGCTGAACCAAGAGAAGGAGATTACTCTTTGGAGACCTAGAGAAACAGCCAGAAAATTAACCAGAAAATTAACAAGCATTTGTACCACAGGAAATGCCAAGATCTAAGGAATTTTTATTTTTCTTGCAATAATTAAACATGAATTCAAGGTTGTTCTGCTATATATGTATTTTTTTAAAGTTGTAGTAGGCTGAACAAGTATACCTGGCATCAAAAATTAGCAAGTTATATCAAATGAAATAAACCAAAACATTCCCTACTGACACCTATGGCAACAAGTACATACTAAAAAAAAAAGTCTGTATTAGTTATCAATTCAAAGTTAAAATAAGCATTTATTTTTAATTCATTACTTGGCCATCTTTACAGGTCCGCAGCAGAAGAGAATCACTGGACAACTTCATGAATTCCAAAACTAAACAAAGAAAGCAAAGAAGTTTAATTATGCTACATAAAAACCTCTGCTTTTTCATTACATATAGTGAGAAATTAACATTAAGTGCTTCTGGAGATGATGGTGAGATAGAGATGAGGACACTTATGAAATTTTTAAATCTTATTTACTTTTTTGATTTATAGATAATCTATTAATAGTTAAGGGTCTAACCATTACATTTTCTCCTACAAACTACCAAAATCAGACACTACCCAGCAGTATAAATAACATATGAAAAAAGCTGCATCTATTTAACAGCTGCAGAACTCATAGGACAGAGGCAATATGTTATAAAAAAAAAAGTAAAAATACAAGAGTTAAAAATCCTACTGCAAGAATATTAACTGTAATAAAAGAGAAAACATTAAAACCAGCAGATAGTTAGGTGCCAGGACATAATAGAACCCATAAGGACAGGCAAAGAACGATGCTAAGTTAGGGAGAAAGAGTCTGTTTTCAGAGAAGAACTTCCTGACAGACACCACAACAAAGCAACATGAACGGTGACTGTGTGGTCCCCTTCTCGTAAATAAATCAGGCGTCAAAGGTTGATCTGCAGTTAATAAGAGGCCTAAGCCTTCTCCAAGGATTTGTAGTATTCTGTTAGCACAGTCCAAGCCTTAGGAGCCATGAAGCCTTCTGGCGGGTTTTGTCCTTCTCGAGCCAGCTTGCGCATACGGGTCCCCGAGATAAATTCAAAGTCTTCATGGCTGAGTGAGTAGGAGTGGGGACAAAGGGGATGGAGGAGAGAAACAAGGGAGGGGGGGAGAAGGACATGGATTAAAAGCAGGCAAAGTTGTTCATATTCCTTCTGCTTTCTTGATACTTTATAAATTTCTTCTTGGAAGTATAATGCTATATAGCAACTGTCACTTGCAGATGTTTGGCCGGCAGTGCCAGGAAATATACTGGCACTGGAACATCCACCCTCTACAACATTCAGCCTACTCAACTCCTGAGATTTGGCAGGATGGTCTAACTGATCTTCTGTGGGCTGAGTCGAGTCTGTGCTTCCATCTAGCCTGTCTTGCTCTCTATGAGGAAACAGGGAATTGCTGTTGAGAGAGAAACACCTCCACCTCCTGTCTCATCGCTCTGACAAGCAAGGGCAGTCATCCTGTTTTGCACCTCGCCCTGCCAGGGCAGCAGACCATCCCCACATGCTGGGTGAAGAAGGTTATTTCAGTGCCACTAGAGAATGTGAAGACACAACACTGCACAAAACCTTAGTGAAGGGCAGTTTGCAGAACAGAGAAAGTAAAAGCCTCGGTGTAGAAGCAAGTTCCACAGCTGGACCATTGCATGCCACTGAGCATACATCTAGACATATAATGCATACCAGTAATGTGGCACATACAGTTCAAAATAAAAAAGCAGGGGAATAATAAAAATACTTTCCCCTAAATATGTTTTTTCCCTTAAAAATTGAATTCAGTTGGACAAATGCACAAATGAACCCACATCAGGGCTGTTTATAATGATTAACATGACAATCTAAATCAATACTAACTTCTCAGGTATGTGGTCATAAGTAGCAAATGCTCCACAAGTAAAGTTCTTATTCCTCACAGGACTGAAACAGTAAAGGCAAGACAAGAATGGCAGAGTTCTACCAAATGCTCCATAGGAAAAATTATTTATTTTAAAATTAAATACTCAATTTTACTTGTGACAATTGCTCGGTTTACAACACACATGCTTTACTCATTCTTTACTTGTCTGCTTGAAATAAAAGCCAGGTATTGATCTCAGATGCACATGCCCTAGACAGAAACTGGAGCCAAGTGTGCTCATCAGCGGGCAGAACTTGGCTCTACGTGCTGAGCTCTGCTCAGTGGGGTATGGAAGTTTGCAAGATGCAGGAAGCATTCCACAGTTCCCTTTCACAAAACCACTAACCCCACAACTTTCTTCATTCGAGCAGTGCCATACATGCTCTTTTCTTTTTGCTCTCAATTCAGGACTGTGGGTTCCTGAAGTAGCACAACAAGGCAAAAAAACCCAACCCTACTGTGCTTCAATTCTGCAAAATGTAAATGACATGAAAATTAAAAGTTAGTTGATATAAGTCCCTGGAGAGAAAAAACAAACAAATAACAAAAAAAGAGTTGCCACTGCTATTTATAACACCAGAAAATCTTGTTCCTTGGCAGAGGTGCCTACTGTTCACTATCACTCCTTGAAGGTAACTTCCTTGCAAAGAACTATTTCTATAAAATATATGTGGGGAAGTGATAAGCCTGGCTAATTCTAGCAAAAAAAAATACCAAGTTTTCAAATGATCAGGAAGAGAAGAGTAAAGCAAGTGCTATAAAGTTTCACCATATGTGGTTTTCTCCAGAGTGTAGTAGCAATACAAAAGCTAGAGCATTACAAAAACGTGAGCTGCTTTTTCCCCTCCTTGCCCGTTAAGTTTTCAGGAAAACACTCAACTTCCTCCAGTGCCCTACACTTGAAATGTAGGTACTAAGACAGTAAGTGTGGATATGCCATATAAATTTGCTTCAATAAGACACCCAGTTCCTTTAGCTTTTTCTTATCTCTAGCTGCATAAAAAGTAGCTCTAGGAAATGGAGATACCAAGAAAGAAAAGCACAAAAAGGACTTGAGGAGATCCATAGAAACTAGAAGAAACTGAAAGACAAACATGAGCAGGGATCATTTAAGATACACAGCACACTCAGCATCTCATCAAATTTCTAGAAATGTGTCAAGAATACTACTAATAAAGTACAAAAGTACTGATGATGCCCTCTCATTACCTCAAGCTTCTCCTTTGAATGGGTTTTTCTTTAAAAAATGTTACCTGAATTGGTAATCACTCAAGTGACTCCAATGGAGCTTTGGCAATACACGCTGTGTGTTGAAACAACACAGGAACTTTTGCCATTTTTAACATTACTGTATTTGCAATTTTATTGTTTCCAGCTTGATCTTCACTTTCATACCTAAATCAGAGCATTTAAATAACCATTTGATACTCATTGTCTTTTCCAATGGTAAAAACAAACCTCTTGAATATCTGAAATGGAAGTTTCCACTAAGCAGAAATACCTTGTCTGTACTGGCACTGTGGTAGGATGTGAACCACAAGGATTTTGAAATAAAAATCTATCAGTATGAGTAATTTGCTTTTGTGGAAAAAGAAAGCAGAAAGAAGAGCCAAATAATTTTGTTTATAGTGAATTTTGAGGATATTAGGAGTTACTCTACATAAAATGGATTTGAGCAGAACATGAGAGGGGGAAACATCTGACCATTAAAGCTGCTATGAAATATAAATGTCAAAGCCATACAAATTCCATTCTCAAGTGAGATTTGGAATGATTCTCAATGAAACTTAACCCAAGCCTTTTCTGAGCATGGGATTTAAGTGCCTTTTACTTTTTTTTTCCTCATTCAGTGGCTGCTGGACTTGCCGCATTGTATGTTAATAAATGCCCGTAACATTGATTTAACCTTTTACTAGCAATCAAGTTTGCCTGGTATTGACGTCATATTTGGTGTCAATGCAATTAAAGGCATTCTCCAAAAGAAAGAGCAAAAAAAAAAGGCAGAAATAAATCCACACCAAAAACCTGTCAACAGAAAACCAGTCTAGAAACATATTACAATGGTATTTGCTCCATGGCATAGCACCCTAGAACCCGAGTGCACTCAGTGAGGAGAAAGCCTTGCTGTGACATCTCCTCACTTCTGGAGGACAGGGCTAGGCTAAATAGCACCTAACTTTGCTGTGCTCTCATACATCCAGCAAAGGCAGAAAAGGAATCTTTTCTTACACTTCAGACTGTTCCCTTCCTCCACACACAGAGCTGTATGTACGTACATATACCAGCAGGTGCACAAGATAATATATTTGGAAAGCTGTGATTTATTCAGAATGATGGGAACAAATCTGTGCTGTTAATTAATCTTCAAACGATTCACAGTAACAGCATCAGACTCAAAGGACACTACAAACCATGCACAGGGATTAAGAACTCATACACTAGTTCTTTCCTTTCTTTCATCTACAAAGACAAATGTTTTAATCTGGCCAATGGATTTACCTTTTTTTTTTGGTGCATTCCACAGTAATTTTTTTACTATAATACCAAAAGTGATCCCAGCAACAATGGCAGCTCTTTACGCTTTGTTGTAAGCTCAAACACTCTAAGAACAGCGTGCGAGGCTAAGATTTCAAAGATTTTAGTTTTGTGACAAAACAACCAAGTTATCAGCAATTTGCAAGTGGGAAACAACTGCATGAGGATGACTGCAGTCCTACGGGAAACCTCTGTCATACCTCCGAGGTGTCTCGGAGGTGCTGTAGTACAGTAATACACTGACTAAGGAGAATAGTTTTTTCCCCATTCAACAATTATTCCCTACAGGTTTAATTTAAGTATAAAATACATTACATCATTGATTTTTCAATTGGAAGCACTAAAAATCAGTCATTTTGGGAACCCCAACCTTCTGGTAGGGTATGTGGCACTGTGTAATAACCTTCTTGAAATTCTTGGTCTCTGTGGAGGGAAATGTCTTGTAATTCCAAGGTGTTAAGAAATTACTTTTAAATACAAGATCCATGATAAGAGTACAGACTATTCATTCATAGTTTTGCCTATTCATAAAGATATGGTTTTTGAAAACAAATGTATGAGAATAATCATGTGACTTATTCACCCTGCTCTGGCTTTAAAATGCCTGCCACATTCTACTTAATCAGTAAACTTTAGATCTGAATAATTCCTGGGACAATTCAGTCTCCTTATCATTGCTTTAACAATTCTCCTCCTCCAACTTCACGCTTCCTGAACAGGATCTGTCACAAGGTGAAATCTAATTTTACAACCCATTTCAGAAGGGTTTTTCAAAGAATTCCAATTTGCCTTTGCAGCATCAAGTCATGACTTAGACTGACGTAGCAAAGACTTGACACTGTAAGGGACAATATTCTCTTCCTGGAGGAGTAGCAGTGTCTACTATGCCTTGGGAATGCCCCATGACAATGAACAAGCCATCTAGTACCAGCTAGTTTCAAAAGCTACTGGCCAGGAACAAACTGTCTATAAAAGCAGAACATAACAACATGATTAATATGAACACATGTAGTCCTTTACCTGCTAGGAATAAAACTCCTTTCTGGCTGGCAGGAGGATTTCAGTCTTCTAAGATGCTGCAGTGTTTCAATGTATCCCAAAATGATGTATTAATGTTAAATTGAAAAACTGCATTTCTCATAGCTAAATTAAGGAGGACAGGAAAGTGTGCTTATTATCTCTATACCATCACTTTAAAAACCACACAGGTTCCCAAATTTTTTTGTGTGATATGTTCTTAGTTGGAACAGCTGTCCTGTAAGTATGGCTTGATAGTATTAAAGCAGACATGGTGCTAAAGGTCCTGGAAATAAACTATATAAAGTTAAAATATCTCCTCTTCATAGATACTGATGCTTCATTGACATTTTACAGAAAGCACAAACAGCCTGCTTCAGTAATCTTACTCATGGGTTTCTTTGAGCCAAAATGATCTCATCAGTTTTCTTTCAGGAAAAGAAACAAAACAAAACCAAACAAACAAAACCCAACCAACCAAACAAAAAACCCCACCAAAACAAACAAAAAAAACCCCAACCAAAAGAAACCCCATCCATTTTTTCCAGACACTACTGTGGCTTTTTTAATTGCCAGACTAATTTCCTTTCTTAATTGCATTTTTTCTCAGCAGCAGTCTGTGGCTGCATTTTATAGGACTGATCTTCTGTAAAGAACTGGGAATCTCTGCTCACCCAAACAACTACTTTTATTAAGCCAACAATCCCAAATTACACTTGTCTGTGGTAACCATTTGAGAGGCCTTTTTGGCTAAAGAAACACATGAATTTTCTTCTGAAGGGATTTCAGCATGAGATAGGGATTTTTTGGGGGGTGATGGTGCTTTTGGTGATTGCTTGGTTCTTTGCTTGTTTGGGTTTTGTTCCTTTACTCTTCAGACTAACAGTAGTTCACAGATCAGACATTCATTTTGAATATCTCCTTTTAACTAGAATTCTACCTATAAACTTTTCCAAAACATGTTTGGACATATTCAATTATTGACCAAAAATTCTATGAAATCTTAAAAGAGTAAAAGTTATGATAAAGGACTCTACCAATATTCATATTGTATGTATTATATATCTATTGTTTCTTCAGAATTCCATACATCCATATCCACTCTACAAAACTGCCCTTGCGTGGACACCTTGGGAAGCTGAAGGCCATAAGAACAACGACCTTTTTGAATCACAGGTAGCACACCTGAGAGAGCCCTTTGTTACTCACTTGGAAGCAGAGACAGTGGCAGACTTTTTGATGCTTCCCAGGCTTTCCTCCTTGCCAGGTCATGAGCAGCTTAGCCCCAGCAAAGGTATCACATAGTTGCCCAGTATCTTATGGTACGTAGCTGACTAGTATCAACCCAGGATGTGAAAATCTACCCCCACAGGCATACAAGAAATGCCATCAGCAAGTGTTAGATTTTTCTCATAAAAGCTGAGCACAAATGTTTAGAGATGTCACAAGCAAAGGAGTTCTCTGCCACTGCTAATGCTGCAGCCCCAACATGTTAGTCCCATCCTGCTGGCAGGTGGATCCAGCTTTGGGCAACAACTTCAGGAGAGAAGAACTACTTCCAGCAGCTGAGACACAGCTCAGCTATAGCTCAGTCCACTTGCCATATCATTCCATGCATCCATTAGTGATGTAAATTCCTGATTTGCCTAGTTGGCTGTCAAATCTCCAAGCCTCAAAGAATTGAGAAAGGTGCAATAGAAATCAAGTGACTCATTTCCAAAGCGAGTCAGAGCAACACTTCTATGCATACAACCCTCTTCCCCACAATTTCCTGCTGTGTTTTTCACCAGGTAAGTGGTGAGCTCTGGAAAGGTTTCCACAAACATCACTATTTCACCCCCAAGTGTCTTCCACCAGTACCGATCCTCTCGTATTTCCACCGTTCTCCATTCCCTGCCATCCTTGTTACACTGTAAAACACCACATGGTCCAGGAGCCTGCCCCATTTTCAGCATTACACAGACTATCTTGCAATGCAGCCAGCTGCACCCACCCAAGCTCTAACTCTGTCTGGAGCCTACCACAATGTTCTTTCTGTCTACGGCAAGTAGGAGCAATACTGGCTCAGTGCAGGGAGTCTGCGTGTGTCCGCATTGCCATCTAGAGGATTCCTGCCACACTCCAGTCCTCCCTTTAGTTCACAAACAGTATCTAGGGCAGGACAGAACAGTCTTACATCTCAACAGCAGCAGGGCAAAGCTGCCCACTAATAGCCCGCAGAGTCTTTTTTCCAAGATATAAACAGGAAAAAAAATTTGCTCCAATGCTGGAATGCATTTGCTGGAATGCTGCCTACATGGGAAGGAGGATGAAGGAAGAGCAGCATCAGCAAACTACAACTGCTAAATAAGCTTCCCTGATTAGCCTCAATTTTAAAACATCTGCAATGTAGCAAATCATCAAATCTCTAAGCACATATGGACACTGTAGAGTAATACAAGGTGGAACTATTTTAATTCTTGTCAGGTTTCAACAGATTTGCCTCTATCATGCTGCTTATGATTTCCAAACAACAGAAGAACATACAATAAAGTTATATTTAGTTACGTAGGAGACAATAACACTCTGCAGAATTGTCTAATTCAGGTGCTTGGAATTTACTGCTGAATTGTAAAGCAGCTACATAACTTCCAGTCAAGGTTAAGCCAGCACACTATCTACTAATAAAAATAGTTCATGGGAAGACAGACACAATCTGCTGACCAAAACTTGGTTGTCACACACCACAGTGACATCCTTGGAGAATTTTATACTTGGTAACTGCAGCACAATCAGCAAAGAACAAGAGATAAGAGATAGGTTCATTTTTACAGATCAATCCTATGCTGACTTCATGCTTGCAAAGATTGTGTCATACAGCTATAATTCTTCAGTTAGAAGTAACAGGAAATAGAATACTAAAAACCCCATTTTTTTTAGAAAAACATCTTTCTTGACAGTTTGCATTTCAGTACTAACTTCATCTGCAGTTTGATGTAAACCAAACATACAGATCAATAATCTGAATAAAGAGGTTCAAACTAAAGTGACAAATCACCTTCTCAGTCCCACTCACTGACATCACAGCATCACATACAGTGAGATTTGGATTCCACTATGCCACGTGAGTGTAAAATAATATTGGAACATACAGAAGGTGAAATAACCTGTCCTGTAACTGGATCAAAACCACTCAACAGCTAAAAACCCTGTGACATACAATGGACTTAGGGCATCATTTTGCATTATTGTTAGAGAGCAACAGCTATTGGTCACCCTCTCTTGTCCACTATCCTCTCCCTGCTGCACTCTCATATGGTTCCTCTCTCATCATATCTGACACATACCTGACACCTGAGAAGCATATTTAGTGAGACAAACTAAAGAAGTCTAATCTTGCCACTATAATAAATAGTAATATTTTCCTGGGGATTTAGCAAACTGTGCCAACGTGTTCCAGAATTAGAGAAACTCCAGTTCCTAGGAGGAAAAAGAAAGCTTCCAGTGGCAGCAAAAGTTGGATCAGGTTAGTTGTGCTGCGACGCCGTACCCAAATGATGCTGAAGTCAAGTTGCATTCATGATCTAAACCCACATCTAAACAGAGCCATCTTTAAGCAATAAAAATTTAATTAAAACCAATTTTTTTTATGTGGGCAGGGGTAAAAGGCAGCTATTGCTCAAAAAGTCTTCAAATGAAAATGCAACTTACTGATCAGAGTCATAATAATCCATGCACTTCTTTTTCTTATTATAAGCTGCAACTCTGAAAGGCACAATTTCCAGCGCTCGGAGGCCTGGAGCCATTGTCAACACTTTGGCACCATGGGTTGGTTCATACAGATCTTTCCCAGTTTCAGGGTGTGGCATCCCTGCTGGATCTCGCCCTACAATGTAGAAGTTAGCTCCTGCAACCATCCGGGATCTACAGTGCCACTGAACCTAGAACAGACAGGAAAACAAATGTTAACAGATGAAAAAGGTCAAAATACAACCCTTAAAATGTGCATGCTTTGTGTAAGTACCACTTTTTCCCTATCAGATGGGATTTTTACTATGGAGCCACAACAAAACAAAGCATCAGTTATGTGAATCACCACCAAATGTACATCTAAGGCATACCAATCCCCTGTCTCATTTACACATGAGGTTACTTTAAAAGTTACTTTAGCACAGTGTCTGGAACAGTATAATCATGGCAAGAAAGATGGAGCTCATCCATTTCTGAGCTCAGTTCTTCCTAATGTTGTTATCCTCCATCCCTCTCTGTTTATATATGCAAAACCAACTGCTTTGGGAATCTGAGTGGGATCTACCTGTATGTTGCTCCATTTTAATAACAGTCAGGGTGTCTTTTTCGAGGAATACTAAGAGATAGCTGCCAGACACCTCACGAGAAGAAAGACAGGATAGGCTACTTCAAAAATGTTCTCAAGTATATACATAAAAGGATGCTTATGAAACATGCCCTGAAAACCTTTACAGACTGTAAGGCCACATCCACCCTGTAGATAACCATACTAACAGCTGCTTGTTGTTCTGTAAAGCACTTGTGCTATAGAAACAAATCTGGTATCAATGTCTTTTAAATGACCTACAGAAAATGATTAAAGGAAGAGTTTCTTTTATTACGTGGTTACAAACATTGTCAGGCTGCACTCTGAGGTCACTGGAAATGCTATATAGGTTATGAAAAAACTCATTCTGTTAGGAACAGGAATTGTGGATTTTGTTCCTCCTCATTTGCTCATGAATACAAAACTGAAGGAGAATATTTCTGTTAGTTCTCACAAGGGGTCTATAGGGAACAGTACAAGATTTCCTACCGTAACTCGCTCACATGCCTCAACTGTATCTGGACTACAGGTTTTCCTCTGGATTGAAAGGCAGTGCAAACTCTGACCAGCAACAAATAAATGATACCTATCTGATTTAATTCCACTTGTGAGATCTATCTATGAAAATGCTACCACAGTTCACCTCTTGAAACTGGTCAGAATGTGAACTTCCTGTGACTGCAGAGAAAAAAAAAAACAACAAACCAAACATGCAACAGAAGGCAGGGGTAGTAATGAGATGGAGAATCAGTATCCCTTAAAGGAATTGCCCTCAAATGAGAGTACTTATTCTCTCTGCTGCTTCCCATAAACCTCTAGGGATTCCAACCCAAGACCTGGCTTCTAAATACAGTGTGGCCAAAGAAATATTTCATACAAAAGCCTTGAAACAATCCTCTCTGAATAAAGTTTGCCAAAAAATAAACAAAGCCTCTTTTTTTTTTTATTCTAATTTGTGTATAGTCCTCCAACACAGAAACTTTTTTCTTAACAGTCATAATATTTAACTATCTTAACATTCAGGACAACTATTTGGTATGCTAACAGATTTGAAAGTTCCTTCTGAAAAAAAAAAACCTGTAAAAAAGGAGGAAAGGTGAATTTATTATCATATTGTTTTCCACCGTTTCCTGCAAAATCCAGCAATATAGAAGTTTCTTCATAGAAGAATGTTTTTACTGATGACAGAAAGAGCATTTACAGTCTGGTTTCCCAAGGAAAAGTAGTTTCCTCTCTCCATTAAAAAAAAAAGTAATTGAAAAGACAGACAGACAGAAAGACGACAGACAGACAGACAGAAAGACGACAGACAGACAGACAGAAAGACGACAGACAGAC
>WUAM01000175.1:4432164-4452168 GCA_024336885.1 Actenoides hombroni | reverse complement strand
ACAGAAAGACAGACAGAAAGACAGACAGAAAGACAGACAGAAAGACAGACAGAAAGACAGACAGAAAGACAGACAGACAGACAGACAGACAGACAGAAAGACAGACAGAAAGACAGACAGACAGAATAAAAATCACAATGCACAAACACCAGGCATAGCACAAAATACTTCAGTGCACTGCTGTTTTAAACTCTTGATGTATTCACCTCAGTTGGTCCAGCATACATCATGGGGGAAGGGAATATAGCCACCACTGTTGTTTCTGGGTTCAAGACTCCCTCCTCCAGCACTGCAGCGTGCTGCTTCATGCGCCACACGAGAGGAACGTCATCCTCTTTTGTCCAGCCTCCCAGGGGATGCAAGAGTAAAACTGGACGTCGGTAGCCACGTTCCAAAAGTTGCTTATGAGTATCCTGCATTAAAAGAGCATGTCCATTATGCACTGGGTTGCGTAACTGGAATGCAAAGACAGCATCTAGGGAGAGAAAAAAAAACAGAAAAAAGATAGCAGAGAAGCTTACCAATTGTACAGCCATAGAAAAATCTTCAAATGTTACAGTCTTTCCTCTGAACTGCATTAAACAATTATAACAGCAGTAGTCACAGGGCATTAAAGGATTATGAATTCTTATAAAATCATTCTACTCAATAAGCAAAACTAATAAAAAACAGCTATATCAAATAAACATAAATCATCTCCTTCATTTTTGAGATTTCCACAGAAGTACTCTAGTTTCTCCAATAGCTATAATCTTCTCTCTGGATTTTTCACTTGCATGAGCATATGATATAAAGTTAAATTCTAAGAGGAAATCAAACTATGCTACTTCTCTGAAATGCTCAATATACCATCAGGAGAACAATGGACATGTTTGCAGCAAGCCAAATAAAAGGGGATTTAATGTGCCTTAAGTTTCCTTCACCGATACAGCTGGGCAGTTTGTGCACAGTAAGAACAAAGCAAGGCTAACTGCTATTCCCAAGTATTACAAACCCTTTGACAAAAACCCCTGACACAGAAGAAACAGAACAAGAAAACATTATTTACCAGCATTCATTTCCTTGAACTTCTGCCTCAGTTCAGCTGGAGTGAGACGGTATTGATCAAGCCCATCGTTCCAATAGATACGATCAAGGACCTGTAGATCTCCACCTACAAGCCAGTTCCCTTGCTCCATAACCATCTAAGAAGAGAAAGGATTGTTAGGATAGCATGTCAGCTTCTCCCCAGCATCTAGAGTATTGCAATGAGAGAACATCTTTACCGAGGGAAGAGTTCCAGGTTAATTTTATTTGACAGTCTCAAGTCAAGCATCAATGTTAAAAAAAATTAAAATTAAAATGTAAAAATCCCTGGAAAATAATCCAGACACTTTATACCATGGTGCAGGAGAGATGCACAAATTTTCAGTAGACATATGCCTCTCTTTGAAAGTAAAGAACTTTTTTTTAGCATATAGAAATTCAAGTAGCCAGTACTCTAAACCAACATTATTACATGACAAAAAGAGATGGTGTTTGAAAAGCCTAAAAACATTAAGTACAATGAAGCTGAACATTTTACAGGTTTTGGTCAAAACAAATGCAGTTCCAGTGTCACTCTACAGTTTACAAGATTCTGGTTAGCAACCAAGTAACAAATAGAACAGTAATCAGAAATCAGCTAATCAGTAATTTAGAAGGGCCCCTAGATTCATGTGCTGCCATGATACTGCTGTGAACACATTCATATTTGGGCCTCTCACTACAAAAAGGACATTGAGATGCTGGAGAGTGTCCAAAGAAGGGCAATGAAGCTGGTGAAGGGTCTAAAGAACAAGTCAGTAAAAGCTTGTCATCACACTTTAATAAAAAAGAAATTGATTACACATTAACAAAATAAAGTAGCAAAAAAAAATAAATCCATAGTTTTCCCATTTGTGTAACTATTAGTCATACAGATACTTTTGGAACACAAAGCCTTTCTTTTTTTTAAGGACAAGCTCATAATTTGAGGTTTGGGAGACAAATGGGGAAAGGAACATATTTTGGCTCTCTAAAGATGCAACATTTACATCACCTTGTAAAACCAAACACAGCATTGCATAGAGTATGCTCTAAGTAGAATATTTCAGTATGTTACACACATAAGGTCAAGATAATAAAACATACTGAACATAATGGATGGGAAATAACTCCCCAGAGAGTGAAATGATGCACTCTCCAGGAACTGGGCCTATCTGAAAAGCATCAAAACCAGGCAGTTCTCACATGCTCCACATGCAGGCAGAATGGAAGTTTTCTTGCCTTCACAATGCATATATCCAGAGATTGAGGAGCTTTGATGAACCATCTGACTACCCAGAGGGATGTTTCCTAGGCACGCTAGAAGGCAAAATTCCCTCTTCTGTAGCACAGATTCTACGCTGCATTCTAAATTCATTTCATGTGTATGTATTAACATTAGATTTTCACACTAAGTGCAATTCAACAGCTGCATAGAGCAAACAAACAAAACCAATCACCTTTGTTTCTGCTCCAATGGTTTAATTAGCCCTCAACCTAGTTTCGCTGGCAAAATACACCAGTCACGGGCATCACTCGCGCTTAGCTCGCAGCTCCACGAACAGTACAGCTAATAGAACTAGAATTTCAACTTTTAAAGACATACCTTGATATACGGATGTTCCTTGCATGTCGTCCCCCATTGCCTAGCACAACGTTCCTCTTTCCTGTGTTCGTAGAACTCGGGATTGCGGAGAATGGCCACACGGCGACCTTCATACAGCAGCGCGATTGCCGTACACCCATCCAGTCTGTCTTTGTCTTCTTGAGTAGCTGTTAGCACTATAGGCACTGACAGATTAATAACGCCTCCTGCAGAGCGAAGAGAAAAAACCCACTAAATTATACAGCAAGCAGAAATACACAATAGACATATTTAAACAGATCACCCTCAAATACTAGGCAAGGTTGCTACTAGAGTGGATAATGAGTGAAAAAAGAAACAGCCTTCTCGGGAGCTACACTTTTGGTCCATGAGGAAAGTTTAATGCTACAGAAGCAGTCAAATGTACCCAAGTAGTTAGCATATTTAACTAAACTATTTCAAAGGTTGACTTCTGCTGTTTACCTGTATTCAGATTCAAGAGTATGTATTTCAGAAAAATCTGTTGAATCAAGTAGACCTTTTGAACAGTTTGTTCAGCTGAAAGCTTACCAGCCACTTTATTTATAAAACTAAACCAATGCATCTCAATTTTAAGGTTGTGTGTGGTCCTCATTTTTAAGCATTTACTTCATTGCTAAATACTGGAAGTCTTGTTTTTCTTGACAACAAGAGTGAGGTTTGAGAAACCCAGTGGAGTAAATACTCCAAGTCTCATACAAAGGCTTGAATTCTAATAAGCATACAGCTGCTGAAAGAGTGCAAAACTGTTTGGTGGTCTCCAGGAGAAAAGGACCTTTTGAAATCAATGGGGATTTTGCTATTGGCTTTAGTGTGGCCAAGACTCTAAATAAGGCTGATCTCTCTGTTATTTCAGAAATACATTTTTTATAACCTTCTGGCAGTTTTGCCCTAAGTACAGCAGTAAGTTAAAGTTTAAAGCTGGATGAGAATTTTGAAAAATAGGTCCACCCTTCCTTTATAATGCCAATTGAAAGCATGCTGTGCATTTTCTCCTAAGTTCAGTCTCAGCACCCAGAGTTATTTTGAAAGCAACTAGGTGATAAAATTGATCTTGGAAGTATTTTTCACCTGGATGGACACACAAAAGGCAAATAGAGTGAGAACAAAACAAGCAGTGATAGAAGTAGGATGAGTTTGCTCAGTTTTACAAATGGTAAGCTTTACCCTACCATCGAGGAGACAGTCAAAGTGAAGGCACTGCAGGTATTCTCTCTCTCTCATAAAGCCATTCAGGGGTGTTGCCCAACCTTCTGCTAACACTTGCACCCACTGCATATCCACCTTGTACAGAAATGGAGAAATAGAGCAGATAAAAGTTGTTGCTTAATGATTGACATAAGTTATTAGATTAATAAATCATGATTTACCCATAAAATGCAGCATATTATAACTGGAAGACTTCTCAGTATTACAGTTTTTAATCACAAAGAATTCAAAGTTTCTACAAGTAAGAAAAAAAAGAGCTTGTTCCTCACTGTTCATATTTTTGGCTATTTTCCAGTCCCTATAACAGACCAAACTCTCGTGTGTTAAAAAACAAACCAACAACAAAACAACAAATACACAGGAAACACACACACACACAAAAAAACCCCAACCAACACACAACAAGCTTTATTTGTAAATGTTTGATAAAGTTCAATTTAACAGAATTAGAGTCTCACTTGCCTTTAATTTTGTAACAAAGCAAGATAACCAAGAGGTTAAAAAAACCCAACACACCAACACATACAATTACCACAAAAATATCACTATTATGGGAGTGAGTATCTAATCTTAAAAGGTCTAATCTTAAAACAGATTAGAATGAAGATTTTTATTGCAGAAACTAGTGAGACAATCCAGAAGTAAAATTCTCTCGGGACTCGTATTTATTTTAGTTTAAGAGGTGTCAGCTTACAGGGAATTTCCTTCCTTAGCACTTAAACAGTCACACTGACTTAGTGTGTGGCCTCGATTATTTCTGCATGTGCATTACTAAGACTTGGTCAAGTCTTTGACAAGGACAGGCTTTGCTTGTTCAAGTCTCTTTTGCGAGGAGCATGGCTAATTTTATTACACTGTTTAATTTATGCTGAGGCAAGTACAACACACATTTTCTTCCCAAGCTTACGTTATAAACTTGCTGAATATTTAACAATCCACTAGTTGAGGGTGGAGAGGGAAAGGATTTGTGTTTTCTAGATAGGGAGCAATTTATAATGGGACACTACAGAAATTTAAGAATGGTGACCTTAAATACTTATTCCTCATCAAAGCAATAAACAGTTTTACAGAAAGATATGTGAAAGGAAGCTAGTAAGATGCAGTGGAAGTATTAAAATTCATTAGTAGTAGAAGGCTAGGCAAATTTTAACATACTAAGCACTGAATTAAATAGTTTTATCTCAATCCTTCAAAGCCAAGTGAATACTGCAGATGCTCAACTGATCTTTAGTCAGCTCTTACTAGAACTTAAAGCTGAGCATTTGATCTAATACTGTCAAAAACAGTGAAAAAAACTCATGCACTGTGTCTGTGTTTAGACCTAGTTCTTCAGAAAAAGAAGATGAGGTAGAACAGAAACACAGCCAGAAGCAGCTTTATCTAATTTATCCAAGTTGGAAAATAATGCACTTAACCAATATAACAGAGTTGATCAAACTGATCCATGCTTTTCCACATTTTCTCTGCTGTAAACCAGAAAATTAGCAAAAATATGTCCTAACCAGAAAAACAAAAACCAACAATAAAGTACATGTGATAATTTCTCTGTAGATTTCAGTGTGCAACTGTTTGAGCCTGGTATGTAAAGTTAGCATTGTTCAGCTGAAGTTTGCCAAAAGGAGAATCAAGAAGCAATAACCAATTTCCTTCATATTTCTAGATCATTACAATTCAAAAAAAAAGTTTTTGTAAGTAAACTGAAACAAAAAATAATGAGTAATTCTTCTGGAAACAACTACTCATACAAGACATGCCAGGCATGGTTTAGTCCATGGAGGGAAGAGGGAGGGGCATGGGAGGAAGTCACTGTAAATTTAATCTCCAGTTTATCTTGGAATAAACCACATAACACTATACCAAACATTATTTATTGAATTATTCCATTGTTATCTCTAGTAAGTGATCAAAGAAAACAGAGACGACGTGATTTCTCTCAAGAGGGAACTAGTATTCTGTAACCAGTACAGGTATTTCAACTCTAGTTACTTCTACTGAGCAACAGACTGTCTTTCAACTTCAGCAATAAGACAATTGAACACACAGTACCTTATTTATTTCCAAGGTTAACAGAGACTCAGCATCAGTTTTGGCCAACTGTAACTTGTTTTCTGGCACATAAAGCTCTTTCACCTCATATGAGGCATCCACTGGTACAATGTCCTGGATAAATGGAATAAACGGAACTTGATGTATGCTCAGAATGGTGTTTGAACACTGAACATGTGATCAAGAAGTAAAACTCTCTTGTACTCTGTAGCAACAGTTTATTCATTAAGTAATTTTTACTCATTCAAAACCCAGCACTGTTCCAAGAGGATGAAATATTGCTAGCCAAGCTATTGGGCTGAGTAATTGAAGTGAAACTTTCCGATAAGCTTTTATTCTAGACCTTGAGTACCTCGTATAATGTTTACCTAGTAAATATTTAACTATTAAGTACAATTTTCATGACTTATCTGCAGCAGGCAGACTGCTTTTATACTTGAAGTAGTTTTAAAAGTTTTAGAAAATTAGCATTTATAAATGTAAGTCATTCACTATAAAACATACAATAGAAGTGGCAACACAAAGGTAAAAAATAAAATCTCTCAACTGAAAGCGATTCATGTAGGAGTAGAAATTAAATGCATTACCTATAGCTAACAACAGAACGCCAGTGTCCTGCCTAATCTATATGCTAACACTTCAAACATTTAAATGTGAGGTCATCTGTGCAGATATATATATGTCTGCAATGAACTGAAAGCTAGTTTCATAACCAGAATACCACAGAATATCAATTTATCAGAATAAATAAATTAATCCGTTTTCCTACATGCATTTTAAATGAGACATTCTCCACGATGCTCAAGAGTCAAGACCTTAAATTTCTCATAAGATATGAATATAAGGATAAAAATATTTAACAAAAAAAAAAGAGAAGGCCATCATGATAAAGCTTTAAAGAGTCTCCCCTTACAAAGGATGGTGAAACCCAGTCAAATGTGATATTCAGTCACACACACACAAATCCGCTCAAAGCAGCTGACAGTTCTTTTTAAAACCCTTTTTTTTTTTTTCCAGAGTTTTTAAAACTTTTGTAAACTAATGCTTTACATTTTGAGAAAAAGGCTCACCCTTACAGCAAATTATATACAGATCCATAATGAGATTAAAGAAATTATCTTTATTTTTCCAGTATACGCAGCTCAGATTAAACAGGTTTGCCTGCAGGAAACAAAGTTTGCCCACACCTTTTAAAGTGTTTATCCAAGCATTTACCAGACATCAGGCACTACCCTGCCTGGAAAGTAAAACAAAGGGAGTGGGATGATGAAAGCAACTGGGAGATAAAATGAAGGCAGGAGTAAAGAGACATGGTGAGTCTTAACAGCTGCTACATACTTTCTATCTCCAAAGACAAATAAAAAGAAAATAAATTCAACTAACAGTTTATAAGGACAAACTCAGTCCATTACTTATCAGACATTGTTTGGGAAGCTGACTTTATTAGACAGTAAGGCAAAAATCTGCTTTCTATTTTCCCTGAGCAGCAGCATTACAGCCCAGGAGAGCTGCAGCAGACTCCTGCCACTGCAACAAGCCCAGACTCAAATAAAGGTACTGCCTGCTGTAAAGAACAGCAGAGCTCACAAACAAGTGTAATGACTGACACATCATGCTACTTCACAGAAGATTGCCCTCTGGACCCTAATTTGTTACCATGCTTGAATGTCCCATCACAAGTTTAACTAAATATGCCTATTAAAAAGGTGTTTTCAGATATTATCCTGGCTTTAGTGTCCCACTGATGGGCGAAACAATAAAGAAAACAAAGGTTTCACAATGCAATTTTTGTCAACAACCTACCTCATTATAAGGGCATAAACAGCTTGAAGACAGTTCTAGCAACATGGAGTCAGACATTTAGAGAATTTATAGAATTAGTCACCCTTGCAGACATAAAAATGGTATTTAAAGCAGTATCTCAGATTAAAAAAGCAACAACAAACTAAACCAGCAGGAAGAGGAATCCACAAGTCTTTAAACTATGAATTTTAGGAAAATGCTAGGCTAGCAAGCCATCTAGTGACCACTTCAAGGTTTTACTTCAATTTTACTAAAAGGTTCATTCTACCAAAGGACAAGTTACACAGTATTCCTCAGCATTTGTTATTTCTCAGTGCATTCATATAAATAACAACAAAACAATAAAAAACCCCAAACTAGATGCTTTATGGGAATGTGCAGTGGTAGGTTCTTTGCTGTTGCTAACATCCCTACTTTTTCAGAAGCTATGAACCATTAATTCAACTCAGCCATGTCAAGAAGATCAACTTCCTGAAGAGGTCATTACACAATTTGCATGACCACTTTTACTAGCACAAGGAAAAACAGTGGAAACAAGGGAAACCAGAGACAACCACAGCAGCCCTTATTTAAGCCAGCTCAAATTAACTGTGCAAGTGCATTCCTCTCTCTTCACATCTGCAGTATATACTAATCTGTAAACTACAGAGACAAAGTAAAACATTTTAGACTCTTACAAATGCTAGCAACCACTTTTAATGTCAGTATTCATCATTGGTTCTGTAACAACCGAGACAGCCTTCTCTCCCTTCCAGTTAACAGTTATGATAATATCAATTAAGTTTCCACATGTCCAAATCTTAATCCATCTAGAGATCAATGCTGTTGCAGTGTTTAGGTTTAAAAAGGAAACACACAACAGGATGGGTTTAAAAGCTAGAATTTAAAGATGCGTAAGCATTAAAAACGGTCTTGGATTTTCCCAGCACATGCATTCAGATTGCAGGCACAAATGTTTTGATGAAAATTACTAAGATATATCTGCATTTCTGCTCACCCTCTCTTGAAGAAGTTCTACAACTTGTTGTATACAATCATTGACATCACAGGAATCAGTTTTCAGCACAAGCTCTGGAGCTTCTGGCTTTTCATACTCGGAGTCAATCCCAGTAAAACCTACAGAACACAAGACCAAAACCTTAAGTGGCTTTTGCAAAAGATTATTCTATTTCAACATTGTTCACAGATAGTTTTCTAGATATAAACCAACACAACAGGCAAGAGCACAGTTTCACCTTCCTTAATACAGGTCTTCTTACATAAATACACTTTTTTTCTTTATCAGACCATCTGCTAGTCCTACTAGAGGACTGCATCAAACTTCTGCATTCTGCAGCACATACACAGCACATTTTTATTGGTGAAGCTGTTTGATTTACACTGTGGATGAAGAAAGGAGCACTGGCAGAAGAACTGTGACCATCAACCCAGCATTAGTCATCTATCAGCTGTCCTTTGTTATTAGTTGTGATTAGTGGGTTTCTTTTGAACCTAAAGCCTGATGTTGAACAACCAGTATATATGTAAATTTACACTCTGGAGAATAAGGAATTCCAGCACCTATTGCATTAGTTTAGCCAATATACCCATCTTAAGGTATCTGTTAATATCAGATAAATGTGTGTGTCTACTGTAGTTGTAACAACTCTTGTCACAGCCTGTACAAGACCGTCCTCAGTCCATGCTGCTTTTAAGGGTGGCACACTCACAGACTCAAGTACATCCACTCATGTGAAGTCAAATTACACCAGTGTTTCACTTGTGTAGAAAGGATGTAACCACATGTAGGTTCACCTTTAATTTCTCCAGCCCTGGCTTTCTTGTAGAGTCCTTTAACATCTCTCTGCTCACAGACGTGCAATGGAGCATCCACAAATACTTCAAAAAAAGGCAAACTTGCCCCTTCATGAATTTGTCTGGCATTGTTACGATCCTGAAAGAAAACAGAAAAAAACCCACCCCAAAGTTTGAAAAAAGAAACATTATTTGATCATCTGATGCCCTGCAAGCTACACCAGTTTGGCTAAGTTCATCAATGGTAAAAGCTGATACCAAGATGTGAGATATTTTACATTAACTTGATTTATAAAACAAGCTCAAACAAACCAACCCAGGTATAGAGTGCAGGATTTTCTGTATCTGCTCCTGTCTTGGGAGTTACATCCCCACCTGTTACATCTGCCTAACTCACTAAAGTCAGAGGAGGTATTACATGCTGCTCCTGATATCACCCATCTTTCTCTCCAAAACACCAGATTTCTCTACATTTGTTAAGCTGACAAGACTTATATACTCCAAATACTCTTTTATTTGTATGGCTTGCCAAAAGTTGAAACCACAGTTTCATTTAGAGAAGGAAAAAAAAAACAAACCAAAGCTTTCCAAAAAGCCACTAAGTATGGTTATTTTTCCTCATATCTAAAGATTTCTGTTTACTGAAGGCTCTTGAGTTCCTCAAATTATTATCAGAAGAACTGTTTGCACCATTATAAGTGAAGAAGTAACACTTTCTCATACTGTCAAATGTCTGAGACACAGCCCCTGGGTCATTCTTGAAGATACTTGGTGTTGACAAATCCTTTTTGTCTCTCCCGCTCATGTTCTCATACACAGTCCAAAAAGCCTTCATGACACAATGTGAACGTGGATTTAGGGTAATTTTCAGTATTATCTAATGCCATGTTGTATGCACAGCATGAAATCAAGTAAAAAGAACTATGGGGAATTAAATATTTTTCCCTTAAGACACTTTGTAAAACACAGGTCATGCCATTCATTCGCTGAAGAAAAAGCTGCTTTTGAAAACAACTGAGGCTAAGTGTATAATGAGTCTTCATCTTTATGAAGTACTGGACTTCACATGGATCAAGGAAGACATTGTCATTTTAAGATTCTTTCTTGAAGTATAATTTTAGTTTGCTCCTTACGTTAGATTAATAATTCTGCCTAATAACTGAAGGGCAGTTACAGTTATAAGACTAATGTAAACTTTTTTTATATGTAAGATTAATGTTTCCGAAATTTGAGTAATCATCTCTAGAAAGCACAAATGTCAAAAAAAAAGGTCAAAAACAACAAGCAAGCATTTGATTCTGTCCAAGTGCAGTGAGGGATTTCTATAATTCAAATTGAATGACATTTTCCCTATGCTTTATCTGAGGGTTTTTCAGATTTACCTGAGTGTAAGGAGAGATGAAACTAGTAATGCACACCAAACCAGCATCTGCAAACAGTTTAGCAACCTCAGCAATACGACGGACATTTTCTTCTCTATCTTCTGGGGTGAAGCCAAGGTTCTTATTAAGGCCTTGGCGAATATTGTCACCATCCAATGTGTAGCATGGAATGCCATGGCATACTAAATATTCCTCCAGTGCCATGCTCACTGTGGTCTTCCCAGCACCTGACAGACCTACAACATTCAATAATAAGATGAATAAATATTTCAAGCATAGAAACAAGTTATGACAAATTGTAGCACATGTACCACTGCTAGTAGGAAAAACCCAAAAAGTGTCAGGCATCAGCAGCAATGCCTTTTGGAGATGCTGACCTGCAGTATAAGCCAAGTGCCTTTTACGTGGACAACAGGTGTACAGTTAAGTGTACAATTACAAGCAGATAAAACAGTTTGGCCTTGAGAACTGCTGTCACTTAGAGGTAGTACACGGTGCCCAGTGCTGCTGCTGGCCGTTGTTACTACGTAAGCAAACCAAATTCAGAAACCCAGACCAGAGTTGTTACATCTACATCAGAAGAGGAAGATCTGACACTGAAGTGAGCTTCAGTCAATAAAAGAAATGGGATCAAACCAAACGATGCTCTGTTCTCACCCCTTGCAGAATATCAGCACTGAATTAGACATCACAGACTCACTCAAGACACCCAGCAGTCATGCTCCACAAACTGGTGTGTGAGCAATTAACAAATTGGGGAGTCTTGCTGGCTCTAAAAAGTCTACTGTTTGCTTTAAGTTGGAAATATATTTAAATGATTTTCCAGAACAAATTTCAGGAGCTTAACTAGAGCACATGCTTCAGCTTATACAGAGCAATCAAATCATAAATGGGACACAAACTCAAGTCTTCATGACATTAAACCTTCGAGTAAGAGAAGAAAAAATAAGGGTAATGGTAGTCTAAAAAAAAAAACCCAAAACAACACTAGTAGGTAAACAAAAATATTTTTCTCTTTATTAGTGGTGGTTAATATTTGTTCTAGCTTTCAGAGAAAGGAGAAGAAAACAGAAAAAAAGAAAAAAAATCAATCACACAACCCAGCAATTTAGTATTGCTTCTAAGACCTCTACCGCAAAGGATGGCAATCATGCTAACAAGCATGTTCTATGAAAACAAAGTGCAAAGGAAGCCTTGCAATAGTTTAGAGCAATTTAAAGAAGAGTTGTCATTGCACTAGTTCCTCTTTCATTCAATTTAATATCCAGAAGATGCAAAGCAGTCTACTCAAAACATAATAACAAGTTCTACATAGACTTTAAGCCAGCACTTGTCTCAAGGAAAGCCCTCACAGCCATCTCATAGATCTCAGTAAGGGTTGGCTCATACTCAAATCTCCCAAAACACTGCAGAGTTGTGAATAATGACTTTTCAGAATCTATAAAAGTTATCTACATTTTCTTGGACAGTTCAGGTTCCTTGTGTCAATGCTTACCTGTCTACCTTGAAAAGAGCAACAGCTAGATATGATGAGGCTGAATCTTTTCTCTCAGGCCAGAACCAGCTTCCACAAGTGAAGGTCCTGCACTCTTGCCCTCCCTGCTCTCCACTCACACCATCCTACAGCTATTATTACATCACCTCTGGGGGCCTGTTAGCCAACTCAAGTTGCTAATTTATTTTTTTTCCTCCTCTTTTTCCTCCCTTTTTTGCACCCCCACCCTAGAAAATAAGCATGGCAGTCCAAATTAAGATTTCAGCAATTTCATCATTGATGCAGCAGTTTTTGACTTGCAATTTTTGTCCCCTTATCTAGCTTGCTATTTACTCAAATATTCTAGCTTTTCAAACATCATTAGGTCTCCAGCGTGTAATGGAATGCAAAAGTTAAAGTTTATAATAACCAATTTTAAAAAACAGCTTCTGAGCTGACAAAATAACTTACACTCTCAAAATTGCATATTATTTTATACACAAAAGTAATGCTTTTCCATATATTCAGTACATTCCTCAGGATTATTATTTTTTCTACAACCTTCTGACTTCACAACACAAGACATTCATTAGAATTTAGCTCTCAAATAAATCTTAACTTCAAAAAGAAAAGTCATCTCTGGGTGCTGATGAGGTGAGAACACCTTGAAGGGAATATACCATATACCACTATTTCAGCTTTGACTCTAAAACCTAGCAGAGTTTTGAAGACTCCTGTTTGCACAGTTCTCAAATGGGTAGTATTGTTTTCTTCAATACCAACAGTCCATTTCACTCCCTAATATTAGTGCTCAAACATCTGCAATAATCTAGCTTCCCTGACACACTCTTCTTAATTCCTTACAACCTTACAACTTTTCTGCATTCTACCACCACCCTTTTTCCTCCTGAAAAAAACAAAGGAAACTGGGCATTAAGATTATATTTGTTTAAAAAGAATGACGACCGAAAAATGTTGCTCTGTAGATAACTGAGAAAACATTTTTATCATGACCTTTTTCAAAAGAATATTAATGAATTACCAAGAGAAACAGAAGGGCAGCCTACCAAACCATTTGAGCATTGAGAGACAGGTTGGAGCTACGTGACAGAAATGGGGAGAGAAAGGGCTCCATTCTTTTACCAAAGGAGTACATGACAGCAAGCTACTGTATCAAATCTGTTTGGAATGGCTCTCAGCAGTTGGTTATCAGCTACTGCTTTACCTTCCACACACGCTGGAGAAAAAAGTTTCCTTTGTGTAGTTTCTCTAATACTCTCTGAATATCTTGTGTATCACAATAGAACAGTGCTCTAAATGGTTTGCAAACTAACTAAACAACACATTTTGTTATATATATCTTTTATTTTCAGTTCTAACTGAAAAAATCTCCAAAGACAATATGTTAAAGCTTCCAGGAACTTTGAAAGATAGAACAAAATAAAATCCCCTCACAGTTATGAAACAAAGCTGTTGATGAAAAAAACGTGATGTGATTTCAAAAATAACTCCCAGTATGCACTGCCTCAGCATGCAATTGCTGTCCAAAGGCATAGGCTTATGGTGAAATGTTATTTCAACACAAGGAGACAAGGACATTCCAAAAAGAAAGAACCAAAGGTTAGACTTCCTTTATTAATAGGTAAAATAGACAGTAAAAAGAGCCAGAATTGGTTAAAGCACCAAAACAAACAAACAAAAAACCCCAAACTCCAAACATACACTCCAAACCTCAACTAAAGTAAGCAGCAGACAATGCCAAATAAACAATGCTCCTGGAGCACTGAACAAAATACATTCTCAAGTTACTATCTGTCCCCGAGCAATTTCTTGCTAGTCTACCTGAAAACAGTAATAAAATTGCATCAAGGTCTTATATCCCACAAACATTCAACTTGGCAAGAAAAAAAGAGGAGCCACAGCTAAGTAACTTTTCAGAGGAGTAAGTAAAACAAAAGAATCCTGAGAAATCCATGACTGTACCTGTTAACCAGACTGTGCAACCACGGAAACCACTTCTTGTTCCTACCACTTGGCCTCTCTTATTCCTGCTGACGTGATGAGCTTGGTAGGTAACATTGGTTGCCCTCTGCATTCCCTGTATAAAGAAGAAGTTGATTAGGTCTTTAACTTCTGAAAGGGTGAGCTGGCAAAGTGTACTAAAACTTATTCACAAGCACAAAGAAAGACTTGGAGACAGACCAATGGAAGTAAAAACAATACCCAATTCATCAGCTGCAGCACAGACCAAAGGGCACAAAGCAAATGAGAAATATCACCCATAGCAAACCACTTCCCTTGTGCTCCTTCTGTGAAACTTGGGATTGCCAGGTTAGTCAACTGATACTTTCAAATACAACTTACTTAAGAAAAATAAGCTATAAAAATGGGGATGAACTGTTAGAGCTGCTAGACTTGACTTCTATTCAAGTCATTTAAATCTAAGAAGATCCAAGTGGATTCTCCATCTGAGCTAAAAGTTGCTCTCATAAAACAGCCAAACATGACTCATTTTTAACTCTTTAAGAGGCTTTTTCATTGAAAACTATGCATATTTGGTACAATTTTGAGTTCAGCAGACACACCTCCTAACCACTCTGCCTTTACCTATGATATCTTCAGTCTCTAGAATTGAGACAGCTATATATTCTGTTTAAGAAAGTACTATTTCTAAGCAACTTATTTAATTAAAAAGATGGGATTTTTGGTGGTATAATTTTAAATAGAACAAAGCTGGTTACAGACTTTCTTAAAACTATTTATTCATCATAATAAGCTGCTGTACAAATATCTTAGGTAAGATGACCCTGCTGTCAAAATCTAAGGCTAGGGGACACACAGAAAGGTCAGCCTCAGCATTCCCTTAAGCTTTAATGGTATCTAGATGTGTGAACTTTGTTCATAAAAGATCAAGACTTAAGATAACCAACCAGAGCACAAGCGGTCAAAGAGGCGGCTTAAAAACAAATAAATTAGTGGTATATGTGAAGTAATGCTGCTCTGACTTCTCTTGCTTACAAACACATTGCAAGATACTTGCATTGTCTTCTCTTTAACTGTTTTATCAGGGCTATTTGGAAAGGAAATCACTTATGATATTTAATGAAAAAGAAAGAAGGGAGGATATTCATCTATGGAGTAGTAGCAGAAAGTTCTTCCTAGTTGTAACGGAGACACCAAAGTAGGATTAACAGAAAAAAGGTGCTACATCATTCTCTGTAGAAAAACATTTCAAAGTTTATCTATAGCTTAACTGAAAGTTATGAATATGTGCAATTGTATGTTCCCACTTCTATCCACAGCTGGGCTCACAGTTATTATAAACAGAAACTCAAGATACACATGTGTTTACACGACAACATCTCCAGAATTGAGTGGTGACAGTCCAGCATCTAAAATTAGATGAATACTGAATACCAGCCCCTAAGAAACCACCACCTGCACACAGGTTATAACAATATAAATTTAAGTTATACTCGCTGATCCTGTTACCTTAAAATGAACTGTCTCCTAAAACAAAGCCATTTTGCCTCTGAAGTCAGTGCAATGCAGCTGACTAAAACCAGAGTCAAAAAATTAAAAGACATTTGTTCTTATCATAGGAACAGTTATGCACTACATAAAATTGGAGATCTCAGTGAGCAAATGCATACATTGTGGAATTAAAAGCAACAAAAAGAATTTAAGTACTTAGCCTTCAATTAAAAGAAGGACATACTGTGCATAACGAACATGCCCAGCAATTCAAACCAATGCATTAATAGCAGCATTCGTGCTCATTAATTCCAGCGGGACTGCATTGTACCAGGCACTGGATAAACAGTCTCAAAGCACAGCTCCCAAGCCACTCTCTCAGTGGGCTCTTCTACATTAAGACATAAAAACACACATGCTTTGCTTTTGACTCCTGGCAATGAGACTATTATCAGACTCAAATAGTTTGGAGGTCAAATGTCTCATCCAAGGAGACTTCTTCCAGTTCATACTCAGTAAATTACATCAGCTTGCTTTGTTTTCCAGACTAGCAAAGCAACAATGAAAGTGATCGGGGTTACTGCACTAGACTTACAAAACATGAAACACTGGAGCAGCAGGCAAGAGGGGTTCTTAAAATGATGAAAGAGATGCAACTTGAAAAGAGAAAAGCAAATATCAAGTAATGAATTAGCAGAGATGGCAAATCACAGCAATGAGAAGGCCAACAGATTGCTACAGTACAAGGCACACGAGCGCAACAAAGCAACCAGCAAGCTCAGTGATGGGATAATAATCTACCTGTCCTACAGAAACAGGAATCTAAGAATAAAGGTTACAGTGCCCAGTTTACACGCAGTCAAAAAACACACCCATCCCCAGCACACCCAACTGCTGTTTGTGTGCTCATGCACACAAACAAAACAGCTCAGTAGCACTCTTGGGCAAAGCAAAATCCTCCTTGTCTTCCGTATCTATCTGAGCTTTCCCCTAGAAAACAGCTTTTTATAGAGGTGTTCTAAAGAGGAAATAATCTAGCAAGTCATTTTCTCTTTGTGCAAACAAAATGTTTCCTTATCATGCCCACTTTGCTACGAGATGATTCACGACCACCACTGAGCAACAAAAGCTGAACATTGGATCCTCAACAATGGAAGTTTTTATTACTGTCCCCTGATAGATAAACTTACTACAAATATTGATGTGGCACAGAAAAACAACTCAGAGGGGCAGAAATCAGTGGCTTGCATTGGTTGTGCTCTTAAATTACTTCCCAAATGTTATGTACAGCAATTTGAAGACTGGATGAGTATTAACTGATGAAATTAAATGGCCATCCAAAATGACAGGAGAAATAACTAACAGTCACTTCCTTTTACCCTGTATCAAAGCATTGCTCACCTTGGAGATCCATATGATCAATATTAAAAGAAATGAAACCTAAGAAAATGAGTAACAGAAACACTCTATGTGATGAGCAAGTACTCTTTAGAAAAGCTATTTTAAACTTCTTAGCCTAATTAGGTTCACTATAATAGTCTCTACTGAAAAAAAGACACCAAATTTTTGTAAAGGGGCTAATGAAAAGAAAAAGCATTGATCTCAAGGGTCTCTTAATCTGCTTTTTTTTTTTTTTACAACCATCAGAAATTTCCTTTCTGACTTGCCCACAAAATTATTTTTTCCACTGCATGTTACACATTAGTGCTTCCACACTATTTACACAAACACTGCATTTTAATATTTTCCCAGGGATGCTAAAACAATGGCACTTCACCTGAGAGTCTGTTTGTTCACATATTTGGATGAGGTTTCAAGACCTGTTCAGCAGAAGATCTGCCAGGTATAGCTTCCAACAGCTACTTTCAAATTCTAGTTTGAAGATTTGTGCTTTTATTTGGACAACTGTGCTTAAGAAAGAAGGGCAAGAAACGATATCTGAAAAATAAGGTGGTTTACATTTATTTAAAAACCAACAATTCACCGTATCCCAAATGGATCCCATATTCTGACACTGCCTATTTTCTCAAGCTTACAACAAAAATTCTTACTTTTATCCTCACAACTGCCCTCCAGAACTCAGTTTGCCACAGTGATACAATAAAGCATCTAAACACGTTTACAGGTAGCACCACCCAATCTGCCAGACGCACTCTCTCCTGCCTCTTAGAATAGCTCATCTTTGCCAGACATTGCTAATGCTGGGACAGGGTCAAAAATCACAGCAACAGAAAGCATCCAGAGTCTTTCACAGCACTGTGGATACGAGCAACTCAGTGATAACCATACTATAAGGAGTGTATCTTCACTTGCCACCTGCTGCAGTATCAGCATGACCAAAATGGCTTATTCACCAGTACTGGAGTAGAGTCATTGGCTGGCATCAGAGGGAACGGACAAAAACGAAGCCAGAAATGCCCCTGCTGAGAATGCTCTCAGAAACAAGACAGGGAGCAAGTTCTCCATAGGAGTTACCTGCAAAACGATGCAACACCACAGCCGTATTCACAATTCAAGCTACACTGAAGAAAGCGTTCCACACTAAGCTAGTCTAATAGCAGTGTTTGTGGCTGTGTTGCATGGTGCTCTCTAACTTGGAGTCTGCTGTGCTCAGAGGTGGGCTTGGCAAGGGGACTTCCACAGCCAGAGGTGTATTTGGAATAGTGCTGAATGCCCAGAGAAAGTCTGGTAGCCAAGGCTCTGCCTACTCTCCTAGGGACTGCTGATTCCATCGGGGTATAATAGGTTGCTATGACTTTGCTCTCAGCTGAACAGATGCAGAGTCAGAAGTGCCAGAATATTTGCCCGTGGAGCGTGTAAATCAGTGGGCTTTTTTGGGGGGCTTTTGTTTTTGTTTTTCCTGGTGAAGCTTATTGAGTAATAAAGTGAATTTCAGCTGAGACCGTCTAAAGACAAAGAAGAGGAAGTCTTCCTCTGCTTGCCAAGTAACATAGAGGGGGTTGCTCAACTGAACTCCGCAAACAGTTAATGTCAGTTAACTTCTTTTTTTAACGGTACAGTTTTCCTGCTTTGGGCAAGTCCACCTTGGCTTTGCTTCTGACAAAGTAAATGACGAGTAACTTTTGAATACACTTTGTTAGCCCCACCCAGACAAGACCTATTTCCCTATCTTCCTAACCTCTGATTTTGCCTTTTCCTTGTAGAAATTGAAAGAATGTAACTTACCAATTACTCTCTTATCTAAGCAAGTTTGAGCTTGTACACAGCACAAGAGGCCTGGACAGGCACAACATCTCCTGAACGCTTTGCAGTACAACACCAACCTCCCTGGTTTTCAGGCATCTGTGAGACTCTTTTTAATAGATTTGACATTTTTATAAGAAAACTGTGGCCTTCACTACTCACAGCGAGGCTTCAAAAACTGTTTGCACTGTTCCTTCCATATCGAATGTTATCTGGACGTTATCTCTCCTCTTCTGCAGCTCAGCATTGTTTGAAAATCAAATGGGGAGGAAAAAAAGCCCAATTTTTCTTGCATCATCGAAAGTATCGAATGCTTTCAAAGGCCTGCAATGTATCTTCTAAATAGCTGCATTTTAGCCTTTGCTGTAAGCTGATCTGCCCCCATCTCTGCGGGCAAGAATGAAGGCTTTGGCTAGATTCTTTTTCCAAGCCCTGTCTCGACAGTTTTCCACAGAACAGCCACCGTACAAAGGACCTCAGTCTTTGGCCAGCCCGGCTTTATGAATGGCCACATTGTACACCGCGTTCCTAAGCCTTCCTTCTTCCAAGACGCTGGAAGCTGAGGAAGAAGCTGCCGACGGAAGAGACGGGGATGAAGCCCCAAGGCCCCCGGTGCTCTCCGGAGGGGCTTCCTGCCCTCGCCCCCAGGCAGTCCCCCGCCTTCCCGAGAGTAGCGAGGGAAACCCAGCGCCCGGGGATGGGGGCGCAGCCGCCTCTCCGGGGCCGCCCCCGCCAAGCTCCATGGCGACGCTCCCCACAGGGGCACCGCGCGACCGCTCCGTTTAACGGTCTCGGCTCGCGGCGCCCCGCGCGCGGCCACCGCCGCTGCCGCCCGCCCGCCCGTGCGCGAGCGCTCTCCGCCCCGCATCCCTCCCCGCTCCGGGCGGGTGGCGGGGAGCGGGGCAGGGCGGGGAGCCCCCCTCGCAGCCCGCCGGTGAAATACGGCAGCT